>PVJL010000330.1:228299-453299 GCA_004026885.1 Lyroderma lyra | reverse complement strand
GTCTTGACATCTGGACGACGGTTATACCAGGTAAGTGAAGGGTGCCTGTATTATTTTTGCTACTTCTCTGTAAGTCTAAAATTATTCCAAAATTTAAAAAGAATTCAAACAGAATGGATCCTACACTCCCAGTTTTGGATAAAATAATTATACCCTTGGGAGCATTTGCTGGTTGGCTTCTGTACGGGGTTCAATAGGGTTCCCCCCAAAACGTATGTACATCTGGAACCTCAGCCTGTGACTTTGCAGATGTAATTAGTTGACGTGAGGTCACACTGGATTAGGATGGGCCCCAAATCCAGTGACAGGTGGGTGTCTTGTTAAGCAGGCCATGTGAAAGCACACCCGAACACACAGGGAGCACACCGTGTGATGACAGGCAGAGAATGGAGTGACACATCTACCAGCCAAGGAACACCAAGTGTTTCCAGCCACGACTCGAATCATGGGACAGATTCACCCTTGGAAGCTGCAGACACCTTGATTTCAGACATCCAGCCCCCAAAACTGAGAGAAGTTTCTCAAACCCCCAAGTTTGTAGCCATTTGTTACAGCAGCCCTAGGAAACCAATCCATCTTCCTGGCCAGCATCCCCCACCCCTCACCCCAGTCCCAAAGTCCCGATTCTCCCACGAGGATCCCTGTGACCCAATGAAGCTGACTTGTCCCTGTCCCAGGTGGCCTAGGCCAGTCAGCACATCCCACCCCCAGCCTCTACGATGGGTTTGGAGATGGGTGTGTGACCCAGTTTCAGGCAATGAGGCTTGAGGACGTTTGCTGCCAGCTCCTGGGAAAGAAGCGTCCTTGCTTCTCTCCCATTAGACCTAAATGAGGAAGCCATCATGCTCTAGTACAAGGGGAGCCAGCCCTCAGATGGAAGGAACAAAACAGAGAGCAACGTGGAGACATCGGTCCCTCAGTGAGGGGGCTGCTGGATCAAGCCTCCCCTGACTTCCTCTAACTCGGGACTTCTGAGTTATGTGAGCCACTAATTCCCTCTCTGGTTTTAAACCAGTGGATCAGAGAACCTTGATTGGAAGCTGTCATCAGGATTAGGGTCCTCATCCTAGCTTAGCTCTGGCTCCCCCTTGGTTGGTTTCACCCTCAGGCTGCCTCGGCTCTCCTAGTCCCAATGCAGCTTGGAAAGAAAGCACCACTTTTGCACGTCAGTCAGGTGTCTGCTACAACGATGCTGTGTAATAAGCAACCCCCAAAATCTCAGTTGTTTCTAGTAGCAATCCTTCATTTCATGCTCATGGGTCTACACGTCAGTTGGATCAGCTGGGCTCAGCTGGACTCAAGTCTTCAATATGGGTCCAATTTGCTCCACATTCTGCACCCTGGGACTCCTGAGTGAGTCCGTCCAGGGTGGGGCCTGAAAGTCTGCCTTTCTAAGAGGTCCTGGGTGACACTGCTAAGGACCAGCAGCAGTGATCAAAAATGAATTGGGAGCCTCTCAACCCTCCTATGCCACGTGCACATGTATAAAATGACAATTCCACCTGCAGACTTTTCTTAGCAAAGATAACGGCACCCTCCAGGAGTGAGGGGACGTGATCTTTGTGCTGTTTCTCACCTCTGCCTGCCCTTCCTCCCCCCCATCCCCCACCCCCACCCCCCCACACACACACCAGGGCTCACAATCAGGCCAGCGCTGGGAGATAAGCAAATATCACAGTGCACGTGCAGCGTCCCATTAACTGACTTAAACTGTGCCCTGCAATAATGTTGGTGTAATCCATAAGATTCAATTATGGCTATCAAGCAATTAGGCGCACTGCAGTGAGGTTACTGCATAATTAATGCTCAGCCCCATCCAGCAGCTTCCCAGAGTGGCACAGGTAGCAACTACTCCCCCAGCCCACCTCTGGGAGAGGAACGGGGAACCCAAGATGGGGCCGCCCTCCCCGGGCTTCTGAGAGAGTGTTCTTTCTTAGTTCACGAGCCCTAGAGGCGTGGTGAGGGGACACTGTGTACCAAAAGAGCGTAAGGGAGTGGCTGGGGAGGCTTCCCACCTGCCACTGGGCCCGAGAAGCTGAGCAGAGTTCAGATCCTGCCTCTGCTGGGGACTGGCTGTACAGCCTCGGGCAGTCCCCTGATGCTTCTAAAGCCTCAATTTCCCCATTTGTTAAAGAAAGGAGGTGAGGAGCTCCCTGATGGTGTAGCGGCTAAGGCTTCGGTGCGGTCAACACTGCGGCCTGGGTTCAATTCCCGGCCAGGGAACTACCCACATTAAAAAAAAAAAAAGAAGAAGAAGAAGGGAGTTGATAATAACTACTGCCTAGGTGTGAGGGAAACCGGACAACAGAGTTTGCATATCACTTCCACAGTTCCAGCAGGGCTATCTTCATTATCTCCCTGTCTGGGCCTCAATGTCCTCATCTGTAAAATGGGGGCAAGTCTTACCTGGCCTAAACTTGAGGGGTTATCATGTAAATAAAGGAGGCGACACATGTGCAGGGGAGTTTGGAGCATTTCATTAACAAGCCATGTGTCTTAGCTACCACATGCCTCTGCTCAAGCCTCCAGGACATAGCCGTGTATGGTCCCCTGGTCTCTGCCCACCGAAGGCTGCCCCCTAACAGCACGGCAAGTGGTCCACCCCACTCAGGGGATATAAATCTAATGGTATATGTGGGTAGAATAGAGAAGAATCATTTCTTGAGCTGTAATCTGTGACTTTCAAATGAGCCTCAAGTGACACAAAAGAGAAAATATCGTCAAAGAAGTTTGTTGAACTAGAGCAGGTGGGACGTGAGAGAAGAGACGGAGACCCCAGAGAAGAACAAGGTGGTGGCACAGACAGAAGCAGGGAGAGCAGGTCAGCCTTCGTGAGAAAGGCTGGGGCCTCTCCCATCATCCACGTGTGTCCCAGTCTCTGAAACACACACCCACATGGACGTGTACACACAGGCAGATGCCTAGATGCAGGCACAGACACACAGATGCACATGTGCCTGCATTCACCCATAAAAAAGTCCAACAGACACACACGCACTCACGGGCACACACAGTCTGCACCCACAAACAAGCACACCAACAGACATGCAGAGATGTATACACACGCACAAACCAACATGCATGCACATGTAAATCACACGGGCCGATACACGCATGCTCACGCAGGTATCTCAGAAGCCACCAGCCTCTGGGAAATTTCTCACGCTCCTTCCCAGCTGAGCATGTGATTCCAAGCCTGTCCACAAGAGGGTGCTCAGGAACTAGAATTCAGGAGCCTCTATCCAGATGAGAGCTTGGAAGTTAGGGAGGGTCCCTGAATTTTGTAACTGAGGACCCTGAGGCCCAGAGAGGGAGGGGACTTGCTTGGGCTCACAGCCGATGACCCCTGCCCTATCTCCCTATGAGGATGGTGGTCAGAAATGAAGAGTGGGGAAGAACATGTCCTTGTCACCATCCTAGTTGGAGAGGAAAGGCCAAGGGAAAGTTAGGGATTTGAAAATTAGGGTTCCCCTGAGGTTTCTCAGACACTGTCCCTAACTTACTGTGACCCTGAGTAAGTGCCTTGGCTTCTTGGTCCTTCAGTTTTCTCCTCTGTGAAAAAGCTGCTGTCTCTCCACCGGCTTCCCCAGTCCCTCTGGGGGACCCTAGATAGACAATTCCTACATCCATGTGCATCCAGCTCTTTGGATACCTGCTCTTCCTACCCATGCAGGTCTCATGCTGTCACCTCCCCAGACAGGCCTCCCCGATGATGCTCCACCCCATCACTATTTTATTTGCATCACATTCTTGCTACTTTTTGCCATTTGAAACTGCCTCGTTTATTAATGTGCTTACATGTTTATTATGTTTCCTCCAAGAGAACGTAAACCACATAAGAGCAGAGACCTGGGTGTCCTCCCCACCCTATCACTCGCACCCAGAAAGGTGCCTGGCCGCTGGGCTGCAGTAAGTGGAATAAAGCATTCCCTTCTGGCCGAAGAGGAGAGGAGGCCCAGCGCCGTGCTGGTGCTGCCCTCTGGTGGCACCGCGTCTCCATCGCAACTGGCTTTTTATTTTTTTTATTTTTTATTTTTTATTTTTTTAATTCATTTTTATTGTTAGACTTATTGGGGTGACATCTGTTAGCAAGGATTACATAGGTTTCAGGCATACAATTCTACAGTGCATTGTCAACTTGATGTATAATAAGTTCACCACCTGCAACTGGCTTTTTAATCTCCCACACACCTGTCCCAGCCCCCAGGGACTCTGGGGGTGGAGAGGTAAAGGCATCTTGTCTCCAGGGTTTGTCCCACCTGGATTCAGATGAGTTAGGGACCCTCTCTGGCACCTCATCTTTGAACGGCCAGCTTCGCAATTAATAAAGATGAGTTTATGATATGCTGTGGACTCTGTCCTGGAAATGACACCTAAGGGCAGAAATATGATGGTGCCTATCTCTATAAAACAGAATGAGATAAGCCCATCCACCTGTCCCATTTTACAGATGATGTCACTGAGGCTCCAAGCCAGGACAGAAAGATAACATTTCCTGGCCTAAGGACACCCTAGAACAATTATCACCCATTCCCCCACCCACTGATAAGCACAGGGCAGTGGCATTTTACACAAAGCATGCATTCCTGAAGACCTTGCTTAATGCAAAACGTGCATCATGCCATCCTAATTTTGCCATAGAAATGCATGCAAAGCAGAAAGAATGTGTTGTGTGAATCTACCCCCATTGTGGCCTGTTTGGGCTTTAATACTGCTTTTTATTTTCCCAGCATTATCTCTCATACTTCACAGTGCGCTCTCTGCTAAATTAACAGCACAGCATTTCCTGCCAGTGGTTTGGCCTTCTTCATAACGTTTTATCACATCTCACTTCCTTTCCAATGTTATTGATTTTCAGGTGCGTTTTTTAGCACCTCCACTTAGAGAACACTTGGATGACATTGTTACAGGATACAGATAAGAGACGTGAAGTTATAATAACTGTGGATGTTCAGAAAGTGGCACCATCATCTCCAGAATTCCCTGCAGTATTAGCAATTTGGATGCATGCAAACTACAGTGCATGCATATAAAAGGCAGGTATTTCTATTTAATAACCAAAGCGACATTGCCACATGGCAGGTTTACAAGTCCCAGTTAACAACTCACTTAGCTCCTCCAACTCTAGGAAATTGTGCTATTCTGGTGAATTTTTTTTTTTTTAAGCGAAGGGCTTTGCACCCTTTCAACTTAGTGTATAAATATGTTCTTAGCATTTTTATATCGCATCGTCTCAAAACCACAAAATTGAAGTTCTCCTAATGGTGACCTCACCCCTAGTTGATCTCCCTTGCTAAGTTCTTAACCCCAAACAGTGGAAATGCGTGACCACACCCAACAATCACGGATATGGACTTCAGAAATCCCAGCCACCCACCTCCTGCTCCTGCAGGCATCAGCAGAGTCCCTCCCAAGTCAACGTCTCTTGGAGTCTGGAGAGGGGACTCCCCTCCCAGGAGTCCTCCTGTCTCCTCCCACTCCCTTTTCCCATCAGCATTTAGTTCAACTTCTCTATCGTTCTGTCCCAGCTGCCCCCTCCACAACATGGAGCCTCAAGAGACTTGAGATCCACGTTGGGGGGAGGATACGATGAAGGAAAACTGGGTCTCAGTTTCCAGCACTTACACGACCCTCGGACTTTCCACACTGCCAAGAACAAGCTCTCCGCTTGGAATTGCTTCCTGAAAGGCAGAGCCCGGCCCCAGGAGAGGGAAGGCCAGGCCCTAGGAAGGGGGAGTGGAGGGGCAGCCAGAGCGAGCTCTGATCCTGCCCCCTGGGGTTCCTGTCCCGCTTCCTCTTCCACCTGACCTTGAGCAAACTCCTATCCAAGACACGTCCCCATTGGGGCCTCAGGTCCCACTGCTGTAGAGTGAGGATTACAGTAACACCGACTGCCCAGGATCACTGTGAGGATGAAAGGCAGTCCCTCCTGAGACGAGGCCCAGTACCCAACAAGAAATGGGGCAAATACTGAGAGCCTGGGAGGTCTGAGGGCCAAAGTCGAGACCTGGGAAACCCCAGCCCCCAGAGAATGTATCGCCAAGCTTCGTCTTCCTCCTTGGTGCCTATTTTATGCTCCATGGACATTCCTTGCTCTCTCTGGGCCTCAACTTTCCCCTCTGAAAAATGGGCAGCCTGCACTTGTCCAGCTCCTCCAGCTAAGTCATTTTCAGAATGTAGGAATCCAGCCTACAACCTTCCTCTCCCCACCCCCACTCAGGTGCCTGAGGCCCTTGCCCCACCCCTTTATCCCACCCCGCCCTCTTAATTCCTCCCCTCCCTCCTCCTCTGTTGCTGTGGGAGTCCCTTCCTGGGAGAAGAGGGTACACTGAGGCTACTGCCGGCTAGGGTCCCAGGCACCAGAACTGGGGCCCACAGACCAGTAGGAGAAGGAGGCAGGGGTCTTTCAGGAAGAGAATGGGATGGCGTCAGGCCTAGGCTAGGTAACCGCTCCAGGGCACACGCAGCACCATTCTTGCCTCCCCCTCCCATTTTAACCATTCTTCTCTCCCACCTGACAAGGAGGCTCCAGAGGCCCTGAGGCACCCAGCCTTTCCTCTCTGTATCCCGAGCACCTGGATGCTGGGACCCATCTGCTGATTAGACAGAGAAAGGGCAGGTGCCAGGACCTTCACATCCTGGCCTGTGACCTGATCAGCTATTGCAAGTGCCCACACAGGGCCAAACCACGCAGCCAGACAGGAAGTGTCCTAGGCTCTCCCTTGGCCCCACCTTCCTGCCTTGTCAGCCCCCTGCACCCCATAACCTCTTACATCCCTGCAGCCTCTCCCAGTGGGGGTCCTCCCTCCCGGAGAGCCCCTCGTGGCCATCTCTCTGACTCCCAGGGCTGCAGGAGGAGGCTCTTGGGTCAGGAGGGTGGAGGAAAGGCGGGACATTGATCTGGCTTTGAGGCAAAGGACCTAAAAATCACTCAGAACTTTCTCCTGGGAAAATTCACCAAACGGCATAATCTTCACTTCCAGTTACGCTGCCACAAGAGTGTCTGTGTCCTTCCACCGTGAGTTACATTCCTGAAGATTCTTACTCACTGGAGTCGTGAGAAGTGCCCTCTTCCCGTAAGCAGGCGCGGGGCGGGGAGCAGTAGCAGGGAAGGGTAATACGTGCCCCAGTAACAGACAAGAATTACTAAGTGTAGTTTCTTTGAACCCAGATCCAGGTGTCATCCTTGAAATTCCTCCTCTTCCAGGAAGCCCATCTGGGCTCGGAGGGAAAGTCCATGATACAAGAAACAGTATTAAATGTTTCCCACACACATCTCTTGTTCTCTGTCCTCTGCACAGCCTGGAGAGCCCTTCCTCCCTTTATGTCCAAATGTTCCCCATCTGTCAACGCCACATGCAAATGTCACCGTTTCTCAAGTGAACGTGACTGTTCACCTATTAGGACTTTCTACCCTGGACTGTTATGATCACAGGTCCAGGAATTGCTCAGTCTGGGGACCAGTAGCAGGTCCCAGCCTGGCTTTGCCTAGCTGTCTTTCAAGTCACTTTCAGTCTCTGGGCCTTCTCTTCCTGCTAAGAGGTGGATATGAGCTTAGAGACCATTTAGGCTCACCCACCCCGGGTGTTATCTCCTCACTAGCCTGTGAGCAAGATCCCCGACCTACTCAGGGGACACTGAGGAATCACATGTTTGTTGAGTGACTAAATGAATGAATTCAGAGCTTGGGGACACTGAGATCTAAAGTTCTCTCAGAATTAAGCTTTTGAGAAGCGGTATATATGAGAGCTGTCTGGGGAAAACCCAGCCATCAATGCCTCTATTTTTCATATTGCATGGCTGAATACTTTCCGGACAGCCCTCAGATGTATACACAATGGGATATTACTCAGCCATTAAAAAGAGTGAAATCTCGCCATCTGTGACAACATGGATGGACCTGGAGGGTACTGTGCTGAGTGGAGTAAGTCAGACAGAGAAAGACAGATGCACTGTGATTTCCACTTATACGTGGAAACTAAAGAACACAATAAACGAACAAGCAAAACAGAAATGAATTCATAGACACAGAGAACATTTTGAGGGTTGCCAGGTGGGAGGGAGCTCAGGGGAGGGATGGGTGTAAAAGGGGAAGGGATAAAGAAGTACAGACTGGTAGTTACAAAGAGTCAAGGCAATGTGGACTAGAGCACAAGGAATAGAGTCAATAATATGGTAACACCCGTGTACGGTGTCAGATGAGTACTAGATGTATCGGGCTGATCACCTAGTAAATTAATGTCTAATCATCATGTTGTTCACCTGAACTAATATAATATTGTATGTCAATTGAGAATGTTTTAATTTTTAAAGTTACTGAAATGCAAAAAAAAAAAAAAAAAAAAATCAAAAAAACGAAGTTAAGCCTCTGAGCCTCATCAGCCCTGCAGCTGCCCTTCCTTTTCCTTAAACCAGGCCGCTAACAAAATCACCTTCTGAGCCCCCCGCCAGCCAGCCACACCCTCAGCACGCCCCCAGGTGAAATGACCAAAAAGGCTGACAACATGCCCACTCACTGTTTTTTCCACATTGTGATTGTGCACCATGGAGGTAATGATAACGTCACAGACGTATTGAACGTCTGTTGTGTGCCTGGTGCTGGGCTCTAGGCTTTCACAGGCGTTATCTCTTTTAATCCTGGTGATAACCCAGGTGGCAGGTTCGATTGTTTGTTCCACGTTTCAGTTCAGCCGAAAGAGGTCACCCTTGCCCAAGTTCACACAGCAAGCTAGAATTTGGGAACATTATAAAGTCATTTTTTATGCATTTGTGTTGCAATATTTTTTGCATTCTTATGGTTTTCTTTCAGGCTATAGGTTTTTGTTTTTTAATTTAATGTCCTAATCTATTTTCACCCCATTATCCCTTTGACACTGCTTCTGTGAACTGTCCATGTTTCCTTCCTCTCTAAGACAGCAGAAATATTCTGTGGAATTTGTGAAAACAGAGCTAAATAGGTAAAGTGGACACAGATGACTAAAAATGAATTTTTAAAATGAAACAGCCTAGACAGCAGACAAAATTATTTTCAAAAGCATATGCAAAATCTACCCAGGATGCAAGAATCTCCTCAAGATATGAACTAATGGCTGTAAATATTCATTTCCAACCAAATTCTTTTCAGTTGATTCACTTAAAACCTAGGGGAAAACACTTTAAAATGTGTTACAACTTTGTTAGACAAACACATAGTTGCCCAAAAATTATTTAGCAATTAAAAAGCCCAGGAGTCTGGACATGGGGATGAAGATTAAAGCTAAATAAAAGCTAAAATTTTAGAAGTTTCAGGACCCTACAGTACATAAAAATTAATAATGCTTGACAAAACAGGGGCCAGAATTACTGTTTCAACCAAGTTTTTATTGATGTAGAATTGCATACAATAAAATGCAGATTTTTAAGCATAGAGTTTAAGTCCTAACAAATACATATACCCATATAACAACCAAACACTCAATATATTCATTGATATTGACATTGATAAGGGACTGAACAGTTCCATCCCCTCAGAAAGTTCCTCGGGGCCCCTTTGTAACCAATTCACCTGTCCCCAGTCAACCATCTGCTCTCTATGACAAGAGTCTGTTCTAGAACTTTATATAAATGGACTCATACAGGATGTACTCTTTCGTGTCTTCTTTCACTCATTAAAATGTTTTTGAAAGTCACTGATTTGTTGCTTGAACCAAGCTGTTCTTTCATCTTTATGGAGTAGTATTCCACTGCATGAAAACACAGCACTGTGTATTCATCCATCTCCTGATGGACACTCAGATTGTCTCCAATCTTTTACTGTTATGAATACGGATTCTATGAAGGCATTTGCATAAGTCTCAGTTTGCATATCATTTGTTATTTCTCTTGGGTGAATACCTAACAATGAGATCGCTGGATCACGTGGGAAACACATGTTTAACTGTATAAGAAATAGCCAAACTATCTTCCAAAGTCACTACCGTTCTCCTCTCCCCGAGCAGCGTGGCAGAATTCCAGCTGCCCCCCATTCTGGCAAACATTTCAGTGTCCATTTTTTACTTTTTTTTTTTTAATCTAAGAAGTAAAAAGTTGTATCTCATTGTTCAACAAAATTGTTTTTTATCCAACAGTCTGCTTACTTCTCACCATCAGGTCTACAATTATAGTTGGAGACTTTAATATCCCACTATCAATAATGGATAAAGCAACTAGACAGAAGGTCAATAAGGAAAGAGAGGACTTAGTACTGTATACCAACAACCTCTAACTGACTTAGATAGAACAGTCCACCAATGACTGCAGAAATTGAAATGTGTTCACACAAGAACTTCAATACCAGTGATAATGGCAGCCCTATTTATAATACTCAAAAAGTGGAAACAACACTGTCCATTCATTTGATGAATGGATAAATAGAAGTGGTATACCCATGCACTGGAATATTATTCAGCCTGTGATCGTTCATTTTATGTCAACTCAACACTCACAGGTATCCGAATTATAACGTTATTTCTGGGCACGTCTATGAGGTGAGATTAGCATTTGAATCAGTGGCCTCAGCAAAGTAAATTGTCCTCCCCAACACGGGTGGGATCATCCAATCCAGCGAGGGCCTGAATAGAACAAAAGATGCAAGAAGGAGGACTTCAACACCACGGTTTTTCTGCCTCACTGCTTGAGCTGAGACATCTCAACTTCTTCTGCTCTCAGATGGGAGTTATACCATCAGCTCCTCTCATTCTCAGGACTACAGACTCGGGACTAAATCACACCGCCAGCTGTCCTGGGTCTCCAGCTTGCAGATGGCAGGCCATGGGACTTAGCAGCCTCATAATCACCTGAGTCAATTCCTCATCATAAATATAGATAGATAGATAGGTCATTTACTATTTCTTTTTTTCTGCAGAACTCTGACTAATACATAACCATAAAAAGAAGTTAAATACTGATACATGCTACAAAATGAATGAATTATAAGAACATTATGTTCAGTAAAAGAAGCCAATCACAAAAGACCACATATTGTATGAATCCATTTACATGAAATGTCCACAATAGGCAAATCTATGCAGACAGAAGGTAGATTACTGTCTGCCTAGGACTGAGGGGGTTGGGGAAAATGAGAAGTGACTGTTAAGGGATACGAATGATTGCATTGCTCAGGTATAAAAATGTTCTGGATAATTGTGGTGATGGTTGCACAACTCTGTGAATGCATTAAAAACCATAAATTGTATACTTTAAGTGGGTAAATGATACGATATATGACTTATATCTCATTAAAACTGTTTTTAAAAGCTATCAGAGCTTATAAGTGAGTTAAGTAAGGTTGCAGAATATGAGATCAATAGACAAAATCAATTGTATTCTATGTACAGAAATAAACAAATGGAAATTGATTTTATAATGGCAACAGAAAACCTGAAATAATAGAGATAAACCTAACAAAATATGTGCAAGTTTTATATACTAAAAACATTGATGAGAAAAAGACCGAACTAAATGGATATTTAGTAATATTCATGGATTGAAAGACTTGAAATTGTTATGATGTCAGTTTTCCCCAAATTGATCTATATATTGAATACAATGTCAACAAAACCCCAGCACAGTTTTTTGTAGAAACTGGCAAACTGATTCCAAAATGTACATGGCCAAGCAAAGGACATAAACTAGTCAGAGTATTGTTTAAAAAGAAGAAAGAGGTGGACAACTCACAGTACCTGATTTTAAGACTTAATATAAAGCTACAAAAGGTATAGTATTGGTGAAAGGATAGATATATAGATCAATGGAACAGAATTGAGTCCAGAAATAAACACCTATATATGTGGTCAATTGGTTTTCAACAAAGGTGCCAAACTAATTCAAAGGAGAAAGAAGACATTGTCAGCACAATGCTGGAACACTTCTATATACCTATGTTTTAAAAAACAGAACCTTGACTCATGGTTGTTGCCATATACAAAATTAACTCAAAATGAGTCATGAACTTAAATGAAAAATCTTAAGCCATAATACATAGAAAAAACATAAGAGAAAATACGTGTGACTTGGGTTAGGCAAAGAGTTTTTAAATAGGATACAAAAGCACAAATCATCAGGGAAAAATAATAAATTGGACTATCAAAATGTAAAATATCAGCACATACTGTTAAGAGAATGTAAACACAAGCCAAGGACTGGGAGAAAATATTTGTTATGCATATTTCTGATAAAAGATTTTTATCTAGATATATAAAGAACTCCCACAACTTGATAATGAAAAGCAAAACATGAGAACAGACACTTCACCAAAGGAGAAATATGAATGGCATTTAGGCACATAAGACAATATCATTAGCCATTAGAGGAATGCACATTAAAATTACAGTAAGAGATCACTACACATTTGCTAGAGTGAATAAAAAATTTTAATTGACAATACCAACTACTGTTAAGGACTCAGAACAGCGGGAACTCTCATACATTTCTGGTGGGTACAGCCATTTAGAAAAATAAATTGTCTCCTAAAACATTAAACATAAGGCCTAACAATGCCACTCTGAGGTGGTTACCCAAAAGACATGAAACACCCAACAAAGACTTACACACAGATGTTTATAGAAGCTTTATTTACAGTCTGCTCAAACTGGAAAGGACCCAGAAGTCCTTCACCTGGTGACTGGATAAACAGAGGTTCACAGAAGGCGGACCGTGCTGACTGATACATGCAGCATGAATGAATCTTCAAAGCATCATGCTAAGGGAAAGCCAGTCAGACACAAAGGCTACACGCAGATGATTCCATGTATATGACTGTCTGGAAAAGCCAAAACTACAGAGACAGCAGTCAGTTCGTGGATGACCAGAGGAGTTTTGGGGGGAAATAGAAGCGTTCTCTATCTTGATTATTGGGGTGGTCACCCCAGTATACATTTGTCAAAATTCACAGAATGGGGTACCCCAAATGATACGTTTTTCTCTATGTAATGTACCTCTCACTGAATCTAACTTTAAAGAAATTTGACGTTCCGTGCAGGAATTCTACTTTCTCTGTACCGTCAGCAGGTACACTGCTCCCCCCAGGTATGTGCTATACGTTTGCCACACGACGTAGTCTCTCGTTTTCAACGGAGATGAGTGCAAGAGCAAGATATTTGTATTTGTGAAAGAGGGGGATACTGCTTTATTTTTAATCATCTCCCCTTTCCCTTTGTACTTTTTATACTCTTTATCATGTCTGAATGGAAGTTAATTTAGCATGGGTTTTGTTGCACTCGGTAAGAGAATTTTGCTTCCTTATAAAATGTTGAGGTGGCATAACAGGCATTTTGCTTTTAATTGGTCCCACAAGATAGGAATAATTCCCAAATAGACATTTTCATGAAAGATTAATGGTCTAAGTGGAATTAAATAATTACAATTTAAATACAGTTCTTAAAAGTTATTTTGTTTACTCTTAAAAATATTCTTCTGCCAAATAAGTCTATAAAGATTGGAATTATAAAAGATAATTGAATCTCTATTATTTTGCCTAGTACTTTTATTTAAATTTGTTTAAACATGTCTTGGTCCCAAAAGAATAAAATATTCTTCCTAAAGTTATCTAGCTAACACACTCTCTCCTAACACTCATATGAACTATCAGTCTATTTTCCTATTTTTTTTAAGTTTGTGAAACTTAGCAATTACTTTCGCACATAAAATTAACAGCTTTCAATGATCATTAATTATTGTACCATTTTACCCTAGAATAATAAATATATATGTATTCACCAACTGATAGAAATTCAATATATAAAGTACAAAAGGATTTTTTTTTCAGTTCAAGATACTTCTAAAATGCTTGCCTATGTTTGAAAATGTCCACATTTTAATAATAAATCCAAATGACCCACCTTGTTTGTATTCCTTCTATAATGACATTGGTTAAATATGATGTCCCCCCTCTCCTGATCACAGGATCATTGATCTTGTACAGTTTTAGGACTGTCAAGAATGACACCAAAACCCTCATTCAGCTATCTGCCCTTCCAAAAGCCCAGAGAGAGTAAACATTTTAGACTCTATGGGCCATATGGTCACTGTTGCAACTAAATCCGTTCTATAGTAGAAGTCCTGTGCAAACTTCCAGAAGTCTAGATTAAACGGAAGAGTCAGGCTGAGTTGGGAGGCTGAAACCAAACTTCGGCATATGCCAACTTTCAATTGTTCTCATCTAGGTTGTGACACCTCTTACAGGAAGTCAGCAGGTCAGTCCACTCCTCAGCTTTCCAGCCCCACAGCCCCCTTTGTCCTTCACTCGGCCAACATACCTTTATTGGATATCTACTGTGTGCCAAACTCTATGCTAGCACCCAGGACACAGCAGTGAATAAGAGAGAGTTTGCTTGGAGAGAGGGAAGTAACCAGTTACACTATAGTGTGCAGGGTAGATTTTATTGTATTAATGGCCCCAATTATTGCCCCACCTGCATCCATATTCTTGAACTTTGTAATCTCCTCCCATGCTGGACTAGCCTAGGGAATTGCTTTGTCCAATAGAATAAATAAGACCAAAGTGCCAGTTCTGAGCTTAGGTCTCCAGAAGCCTTGCCACTTTTGCTCTCTTTCAGGTCTTTGCCCACCATAAGAACAAGCTCAGAAAGGGCTGTTAAAAGATAAGAAACCCCTGCAACTGATGACTGGATAAAGAACCTGTGGTACATACACACAATGGAATATTACTCAGCTATAAGAAAAGATGAAACACTGCCATTTGCAACAAAATGGATGGACCTGGAGATCATGCTAAGCGAAATAAGCCAGACAGAAAAAACAAACAACTGTATGACTTCACTCATATGTGGAATATAAAACTGAAAGCAACAAAGAAAAAAAAGAAAATAAGATGAACAAACAAACAAATAACCCATGGACATAATCAATAGTTTAATGTTTATTTGGGGACAAGTGGGGAGGGGAGGGAAGAAGGGGGAAGGGGTGGGAGAGGAGAGAGGGGAAGCTAAATATATGGTGATGGAAAGAGAAGTCACATTAGGTGGTGAACTTATGATACAAATTGACAATGCACTGTAGAATTGTATGCCTGAAACCTATGTAATCCTTGCTAACAGATGTCACCCCAATAAGTCTAACAATAAAAATAAATAAATAAATAAATAAATAAAAGATAAGAAACCCTACGGAGGGGAACCCAGTTATCCCAGCCGAGAATTTCCTAAACCAACCTATAGCCAGCTGACCACCAAACATGGGAGAAAGCCCAGCCAAGATCAGCTGAACTGCCCAACTGACCCACAGACTCATGAGCTAAATTCTGAACTAATAACTAATCGATACAGAATGTTAGTGCAATGACGAAGAATGTGCCCAGTGCCAAGAAGATATATAGGAACCATTGAAAGAGCAATGCAGGGGGGTGAAAAGCATAAGGAATACTAATAATAGGTAACAATGGGGCAGACACTACACTAAGTAACTTATTTTCATCATTCTCTTTTTATAAATAAGGCTTTTATGTCCCAGAGAAGTTAAGTAACTTGCCATGGCCACATATCTTATAAAGTGGTGGACCCAAGACTTGAACCTAGGTTGGTCTGATGGTAAAGGTTTTTTAATGCTATTCTGTACCACAGGGAGAGAAAAAAGCCAAAAGGTAGCAAAAGGATTCTTATTATGGATTCCAAATCAGGTTCTTTCTGCAGTCATTTCACTCTTATAAGCTGTATGTTGAACTCGAGTTCTTTATTTTCATCTCAGACCACTAAAACCCACTACAGAACACAAAGGCCATCAGCATGCCAGTGTAAGTTGTCCCATAAGTCATCCGAACTGAACAGTGAACCCAGTGGAGGGGAGGGGTCAGGAAAAGGAGGGTAATTAAGCAGAAAGAACATTCAGAACAGGTTGTTCAATTAAACTAATTTCGAATTCCCAGGTATTCACAGCAGCCCACCTCACCACCACCACATGCCCCCTGCCAGGTTTACAGCAAATATCCAGAAAAAGAAGCCACCTTTCACACACACACACCTGCTGGCAGCCCTTCTGCAAATACCCCAGCATTAACACATCCTCATCGACGTTTCCTGCTGCCCTTCCCTTTTCATTTCTGCCACCGTGCTCTTGACCCCCAGCACATGTGGAAGAGTGGGGCTGTGGCAGCTCTAAGGGCCTCAGGCTCGCTCCATGCTTCTGCTCTGTCATCCTTGGCTTTCTTCATCATACCTTCACCCTTGACAGGTGATTTAAACAATTAACATCACTTGCAGAAAATTCAAAAGCCAACAGTTTGCACACAGTGCACAACTCCTGAGCCCTTAGACCCCTAAGAAACATCCCCACCTCCCCTTTTTGTCATAAAGAACAGAAAGGATTGAAATTTGTGAAATTTACCGTACTGGCCTACTACAACCTTCATGCAGAGGACTGAAGCTAATGGTGGAATTTCAGGTACACTGTAAACAGCGAGAGCCCAGACTGTGCCCCACAGTACCCCAGCATGGACTACCCTTGGTCTCTCTCAGGGAAGTGCATGTAGACACACGCACTTCACTGTATATATCTCTGCCCCACGGGCTCAAGGTGGCAGCACATTCATCGGATAACTTAATTTCTGTTAATGTGCCAAGGAGAAGAGCCTTCCCAGGAAGCCATGGCCTCTCAGAGACAAGCTTGCCCTTTTTGTCATTAAATCATTTGTCATGATTTAATGACAAATTAAGGTAAGAGAGAGGAGACTCCAGCAGGCATTGCTGTTAATAAACTGCAACAACCTTCACAGTTTGACCCTGAAAAGGAGACTCTCCAAGTAGGGTTCCGATGACTGGCTCAGTCCCTTCAGTCTGTCCTTCCCCAAAGGGATAATTTAATCCCAAAGATGACAAGATGACCAGATGGTATTCTCCACCTGGAAAAAACCAGCCCATAACTAGGACGCAGGAAATCCCATCCCTAGAGGAAGGGGGAGTGCGGGAATCACAGAGTGAGGACCAGAGGGCTGGTGGGAGAGAACAGGGCCTGGGGCAGGGCCTGGGGCAGGGCTCACACTGGGGAGTCTGCGCTTGCCCTGGGGCTGTTGGACTGGGCTTATTTCGCATAACCCTCCCAGTCCCCCACAGCCCACCAAGGGCGGTGTTAAGCTCAGGTCCAGGGTTCATGCTGTTAACATGTGAGGCTTTAAATGAACTCCGAAGGTTTTACCTTTTATTATGGAACTTTTCACAGGTACACAAAAGTAAGAAGACTCCGCTCATAACCTCCACATACCCAGGCCCAGCTTCAACAATGAACATTTTACCTGTCTTGTTTAATCTGTAGACTTTATATTTCCTTTTCGGTGAATATTCTGAGTATTTTAAAGCAAATCTCAAACATCCCACCAATAAATTAAATGGTAGCAAGTAAATGGTGCTTGAAATGGTAGTCTCTACCTACCAGCTAGAGTTTTGAGTATGGAGGCTGAGACCCACAGGTGTAGTCCAGCCCCCTAGTTTTACAATGAAGAGAATTCAGAAGTGATCCACCCAACGATGGTGCTTGAGCGGGAAACAGACAAGTGGGCCTTCTGGGCTGCCTGGTGAGTGACGGGCCCGGGCTGGTGACCAACTCCCCAGGCTCAGTCCCCAGGAGGAGGCCATCCACTCACGGCCGGCGGGAAGAATCGGAGCCGTTACGCACACACATACTTCTGGAAGCGCAGGCCGGGTGCCAGGGATGCAGCCGGACTCTGGGACATGCAAGCTGCGGTAACTGGAGCGGGGGATTCTGGGCGGCTGGCCGAGGCGGGGTACCGGGGGCTGGGGTGCCCTTGCAAAGAAGAGGGAGCCTGATCCCGCGACCAGCGAGATAACCCGGGGCCGAAGGCAGGCTGGGGGCCCGGATCGCCCCCTCGCTACCCATAAGGCCTCATGTGGGCAGCCGGTCAGTAAGACTGTCAGGGCGCCAGAGCCCGGGGCTAGGAACGGGAAGTCGTCTCCCGCGGGCGCGGCCCTGGGTGCGACGCTGCAGGTGCGGTGCTGCAGGTGCGGCGCCGAGTGGCGCAGACCGACAGCCCACGCAGAAGACGAGGTGAGCTCGGGGTCGCCTTAGCGGCCTCGGAACCCTAGCCAGGGAACCGGAGCTTGGGGCTGGGCCGGGTGTGAGGTGAGGGGGTTTAGCCAGGGGAAGGGAGGCGGGGAGGAGATGCAGCATTGAGGCTCGGATCCGGCCGCCGGGGGAAGTCTCGAATTGGAGTACCCGCGGACAGACTGAGGTCCGACAGGGGCAGTGCCTCCGGGAACGCTGCTGGGACTCTCGGATTTGGAAGATGGCTGGGGGCAGTGCAAGTGAATGAAAGGAGGTAACTGGAACGAGATCTGGGAAGATGCGGGACTGGCGCGGGAGCGAATCTCTAGGCGCGGAGGGACACGGGGCGATGTTGCAATGAGCCCAGTAGGGGCAGTAAACCTCGCGAGGAGATAGAGCTGGTGGGGCTTGCAGGGAAGGGGCCGAGGGCAAGCACCCGCAGAAACCTTCCGCGGCTGCCGAGATCCCCCCACTATCAGCTGGCCGCGAGTGCACAAGGGCTGGGAGGCGGCCCGGTCCCCGACGCAAGGCATATTCTGAAAGCCGATTCTCTAGGGCTGTGGCTTTAAGAGTGACGCCAGGCGTGCGGGCTCTTTAAGGAAGGGGTCGGAGGCGTTTCAGGAAATGAGCTCTGGGCCCGCCTCGCCGGGGGAACAGCCTCGGAAGTCCGGAGGCTCCCGGGCTGAGCTGGAGCCGGCTCCCAGGAAGGCCGTGCGCTAAGAGCTAACGCCGGGTTGGCCTTCTGCGTACCTCGGACCTCTCCCTGAGCACCTCTGACCTCCCCTGCATCCCTCTTTTTAGACCCCCCGCACTCCCTCCCTCCATTCAGCTCCCTGCAGACTTACCTCTCTGCCCCTGCAAACCCCTATCTTCCATAGACGCCCATGCCTCCCTCTGCATCTCTTCCCCGCGCCGTCCTCTGCCCTTTTCTAGCACCTTAGCCCTGCATCCCTCTCCTTCTGCTTCCATTCTCCTCCCCTCCCTTCTTCCTGCAACCTCTCCCTGCTAGGCTCCAGCTCCTTCTCCCCTGAGAAGGAGCCAGTTCGCAAACCCTTCCCTGCGTCTGGTCTCATGAGCCCCCTCAGAGTGGAAAGCGGTGTGGGGCTCACCCCAGGGCAGAACCTCTCCATCCAAGAGAACGGCGGCGAGGCCTCTAGGCCACCCCCCTGTGACAGTTGAGGGCTGTGGCGTGCAGAAAGCAGAAGTGAGCTCACTGCCCTGTACTCCAGGAAATCAGTTCTGGCTGTAGGGTGACCCAGCTCCTCTGCTACCATGAACAGGGCCCCTCTGAAGCGCTCCAGGATCCTGCACATGGCACTGATGGGGGCTTCCGACCCCTCTGGCGGTGCAGAGGCCAGCGAGAAGCCCTTTCTGCTTCGGGCACTGCAGATCACACTGGTGGTCTCTCTCTACTGGGTCACCTCCATCTCCATGGTGTTTCTTAACAAATACCTGCTGGACAGCCCCTCCCTGCAGCTGGACACCCCCATCTTCGTCACCTTTTACCAGTGCCTGGTAACCACGCTGCTGTGCAAGGGCCTCAGCACTCTGGCAGCCTGCTGCCCCAGGGCCGTGGACTTCCCCACCCTGCGCCTGGACCTCAGGGTGGCCCGCAGCATCTTACCCCTGTCAGTGGTCTTTATAGGCATGATCACCTTCAATAACCTCTGCCTGAAGTACGTGGGTGTGGCCTTCTACAATGTGGGCCGCTCCCTCACCACTGTCTTCAATGTGCTGCTCTCCTACCTGCTGCTCAAGCAGACCACCTCCTTCTATGCCTTGCTTACCTGCAGCATCATCATCGGTGAGTGGCCAGCCAGGGCCATGGGTGGAGGGGAGCATGCAGGGGCATAGGGACATCCTAAGGAACAATGCTGCCAAGCATCTTTGGTCTTTATCTGCCCCACCTCCCTTGATGCCACAGTAATATGAGGAAGAACCTGGGGCCCAGACAGAGCAAATAATTTGCTTGAGGTCACCCAGCAATTTAGGTGGGATTATAATCTATATTTCACAGAGGGAAAACCAAGGCACAGAGAGGTTGAGTAACTTGTCCCAGATCACACAGCTAAAAGTGGCAGAGCTGGGATCTGATCTCAAGCCATTAGGCTTCATACTCTTGACTACTGTACTCGATTGCTACTCAAGAGCTCAAATGCCCTTACTCCCCAGCCAGTGCTCTTTCTAGAGGACAATAAATGTTCTATTACCCTGACCTTGCAGGCTCACAGTAACGCCTTGAGACAGTGACAAGTGACATGCTTTGAGATAATGCTGTAGCTGTCTTCACACACTCGACCCTCAAAAAATAACAATTATTGACGGGGACATTGTGTAAATCATTTTGCATATAGCACCTTCTCTGTTCCCAGAGGTCCCTGGGTGGTAGCATCACCGTGATCATCTCCATCCATACCTGAAAACTGAGGCTTAGACAGGTCAAGCTACTTGCCCAGGGCCACACAGCTACGAAGTAGCCAGGCTGAAATGCAAACGCAGATTGGCCAGACTGTTGGGCCTGTGCTTCTAACCACTCTGCTCTGTCCTTTTCCCCTAGGAATTAAAGCTGCAGGATCTAATACAGTCATCACTGGCCATGTGTCTATTTCAATGTAAATTATAGCACCCCAATAAATTTAGCAATAAAAAAAAGAAAAGGAAATAAATTACAGCAGGTCTTCAAATAACATCATTTCGATATACCATTGATGAAATGCATAGGAACTTAACTTTTATTTATGTCAGTTAGTCCATGGCAAATTGGTTTAGTTCTCTGTCGGTTTAGTTGCAGAACCTATGCACGTTAAGTGAAGACTTACTGTAATTCAAATTAAATAAAATTTTGAAAACTCAGTTCCTCAGTTACAGGTGTTATAACCTGATTCTGTAGCCACATTTCAAGTGCTCAGTGGCAATGGTATTGGGCAGTCCAGATTATCGAGCATGTACTGTTTTATTGCAGCACACTGGGTAAGAGTGCCCCCAGCAGCCCCCACCCCTCCTGGGGCTCTGTCAGCCAGGCATGGTCTTTCTTTGAACCCGTTCAGGTTTTTCCTGGTACCGTAAAGTTCATCTTGGTTGGCCTACATATTCTTGGCTGGTGTCCCAGAGTGTGCGAGAGAGGCGTCATCCCATGCCACCTGTCCTAGAAATTGTCCCCCTTGTTGAGCAGCTGCTGGATCCAAGGCTGCTCTGTCTAGCCCCAAGATGGTGGGGAAGAGGAGGGTGGAGGTTAGAGTGGAAGAAGCAGCTAAGCCCCTGGCACGTCTCTGTCGCTGTCTTCCCTTCCCCACAACCCTCCAGGGGAGGCCTCACTTCCTCCCACACTTTTCCAAATGCCCCAGGGATCTCCCCTTCAGTCCTGCAGACCCTGTGTGTGCGCTTGGGGGATGAGTTGCTCTTGATGAGAAAATCTGCATGCAGGAAGGTGACATCACTAGGGAAACTGGGCCCAGGTCTAAAAAGTAATCCAAGTAGCTGATGGTGAGATAGCTTCTGAGAAGGCGCTTTCACTGGCTGAGCAGGAGCAGGCAGGGGAGGCTGGTGCTCTCTGCTGGCCTAGGACCTGGCCCCTCTCTGTGTATTTCCCCTTTCTTGCTCCTTGTGGGGGAAGATGGGTAACAGGCAACTATTCCAGGCCTCCTCTTCCTCCTCCCTGTGCCCCAGGTCACACAGTACCTTTCAAGCTCCTTCCACCTGAGAGTCCCTCTGGGTTCTAGAACTTTGAGGTGATGGTCACTCCTGGACTCAGAAGGTAACCAGCAGGAGACTGGGAATGTCCCATGCCCCCAGAACAGGTCTGTGGGTAACTGTTTGCAAAGGGGTGGCCAAGGAGGAGAATGAGTCCCTGTGAAGCATCAGGTGCCTTCTCCAGAACATCTCCAGAACAACATCATTCATTCATTCATTCACTCTTTCAACAAATATTAATTGGGCCGAACAATTGCCAGAAACTGTGCCAAGCTTTGGGGATAAAATTTGGAAAAGGTAGACTCAGCTTGTCCACTCCTGGAGGTCATGGTGACGATGCATGGCAGTAAATGAGTTACGATCAAGTGATAAAGAGCTATGATGGGGACACAGAAGGTGCTGTGGGAATCCTGGCTGGCGCGGTGGGAGAGATAGTTTGGGATGTGACTCATCTAAGGAGGCCTTCTGGAGGAAGTACTAGATGGGTATAAGGAAGGAGTGAGGAGAGAATATTCCAGGTAGCAGAAAGAGCATGTGTGCTTCTTCTGGCTGGCCAAGTGAGACTGGCTAGACATACAGCAGCCCCGTGAAGTGGAACATTTCCTGAAGGCAGTGGGGAGGCGTGAAGAGGTTTTACTCCAAGACAGGACATGAGCAAATCTGTACTTCAGGAAGCTCATTGTGGTGCAAGGTGGAGAGTATTATGTATATGTTGGAGAAGGGGTCGAGAGAGCAGCCTAGATCTCCACAGCCGAAGGAAATGGGAGCTCAGAGCAGCTCAGGAAACATTTCCCAGGCCACCTAGCCTCTAAATGGCAGAACCCAGTTGGAGCCCAAATCTCTCTGACACCACAACTTTTCCTACTCCTCCAGGTTTGCAGATGCTGTAGCGGGCGATACTACATGTGTAAGATTCAGCCCTTCCTTCTCGGGAGGTGGGGTCTAACTAAAGAGACTGTGCTGTCACCATGAGCAGGTGCCTAGCAGGCTCAAGCAGACCAAGGGTTTTAAAGAAAAGTGCAGGTAGGAAGAGGTCTGGGGGAGGCAGGTATCAGGAAAGACTTGCCCCTGGGGAGTCTTTGACCTTGAAGAATGACTAGAAACTCTCTTAGAAGGATGAGGGTGTTTTGGGTGCAAGAAATAAATGAACAAGGGCACTGAGCCCCAGAGTGAGAAGCAGAGAGATGAGAGAGCCAATGCAGGGATCACAGGACACAGACAGCTGGCAAAGGTGCCAGGCTGAGGAGTGTAGACTTGATGGTGGGCAGTGGGAAGCCATAGAGGCTCTGGGAGCCAGAGGTGACACAAGATGAGAGTCTCAGAGAGTGCGACTGTCCCAAATGACCTCAGGCCACAAGTGATTCTGACTCATTGTAGGCTCCCAGTTGGCAGACAAGGAAGCCTTGGAGACCTTAAATCACTCACCCAAGGTCATCAGAACAGCTAAGGACTCATCCTTCAGAACGCCGTCAAATACTACTGTCCGGATGCCGCAGGCCAGCACGGTCACCCGGTTATGGGTTCTCACAGCAGCCTGTGCTGCTTTATGGACCTCATTACAATTGTAATTAAAGAAGTAATTGGGGAATGAATCATTTTAATGTCTTTCTCCTCTGATAGAATGCAAGCGAAGGGTTCATGTCCTGGGCCACTTCCCCAGCCCTTGTACAATGCTTTGCATGCAGCAGAGACGTTGGACATGTTTACTGCGAGAGGGTGGGAGGGATGGGACTGGGGAGGACAGCATCACAGTCTGTGAACTTTGGTGGCAAAATCCTCTGTCCTTCTCCCTCTTGTCCTCCTCCCCCTCCTCCTCTCTCCCCACTGCAGGTGGCTTCTGGCTTGGAGTGGACCAGGAGGGGGCAGAAGGTACCCTGTCATGGACGGGCACCCTCTTCGGCGTACTAGCCAGCCTGTGCGTCTCGCTCAATGCCATCTACACCAAGAAGGTGCTCCCGGCGGTGGACGGCAGCATCTGGCGTCTGACCTTCTACAACAATGTCAATGCCTGCGTCCTCTTCCTGCCCCTGCTCCTGCTGCTGGGGGAGCTGGAGGCCCTCCGCCACTTTGCCCAGCTGGGCAGCACTCACTTCTGGGGCATGATGACACTGGGAGGCCTGTTTGGCTTCGCCATCGGCTACGTGACAGGACTGCAAATCAAGTTCACCAGTCCTCTGACCCATAACGTGTCAGGCACGGCCAAGGCCTGTGCCCAGACGGTGCTGGCCGTCCTCTACTACGAGGAGACCAAGAGCTTCCTCTGGTGGACGAGCAACCTGATGGTGCTAGGGGGCTCCTCCGCCTACACCTGGGTCAGGGGCTGGGAGATGAAGAAGGTCCAGGAGGAGCCCAGCCCCAAAGAGGGTGAGAAGAGCAGCATGGGCGTGTGAGCTCCGACGGGGGCCCCTGGACAGCCCGGCCCAGGGAAAATGCCCACGAACGCAGTGAAGGCGTCTCCCCGGACCCAGAGGAGGTGGCCTGGAGGGAGATTGTTCACAGACCTGGTGGTTGAAATGGAACCAGCGTTTTCAAACAGTGTTAGAAAGTTGCCAATCCTGTCTCTACCCCCTTTCCTATTTCTGGGGTTTTGTCCTTCCCTAAGGAGAGGGACCCCCACAGGAACAGCCAGGTATGTTTGTTCACTGGAAGAGCACTAGCTCTCAGGGAGTAGGAAAGGGGCAGCATCCCTTCCACCCACCAGGCCCTTCTACCTCCACATGACCTTTAAGGAATAGTATGGCAAAGCCATTAAGTCTTCACTTAAACTCAGGGAGATGGGGGTATGACGCCACCACCGGCCAACTGAAGGGATTTGGGGAACCTCACATCTCTGGGTTCCGGAGCCAGCAGCCCAGCTTTGGCCCACAAACCAGGCTTCCTTCTCTGCACAGACACCCGCGGAAGGGGGCGAAGTGTCAGTTATACCCATGCCTGGTCCTGGCACCCCCGGGGGCCACTGGGAACTGGCCTGAGACTAGGGTACATGAGAAAGGGCCCTTTCCCCACCATCTGCACCCCTTGTTTCCAGCTCTTGAACTTGGGAAACCACACACCTTTTATAGGTTAAGCAGGGTCATTAAATACCTCTGTCTCCCAGCACCTGGCACAACCACCTGGCTCAGGTAATGGCCCTCTTAGAAGTGGAACCAGGAGCCACTTCTGCTTCTCCCAACTTTGCCTCCCCCCGGAGCCTCGGGGGGGTGGAAGGCTGATGGAGCAGTGTCCCTGGTCATAGCCTCCTACCTGGGCTGTGCCGGGCCCCCAGATCCCTGAGGGACAGGTATTGTAACCTGCTTCTTAGCCTCTTCCCTCCATCAGTGAACAGTTGTGTTCTTCCATGAGGTCAGGACTAAAAGAACCTGATTGTCCCCTCACCACACCCTCCTGGCCTCAGGGTAGCTGTCACCCCGTTCCTGTTAGTGGGTATTTTGTTCCGCCTCTCATCTCCTTGGGTTAATTCCTGATGTTTTTAGTTCCTACAGGGAAAGCTGGGGAGAGTGGGTCTTCTCACCATGGCCCTCCTCCAGTCCCCCAAAAAGCCCAGGTGGTTTCCAAGGAAGTGGGCAGGGCCTGATGCCCTGACTTGTGTGTGATTTAATTAAAATCGGAGTAAGACCTGTGTGTGTGGAGAAACAGAAAATTGGTTTTAAGCCTCTAAATTGTGGGGTGGTTATTATGCAACAATAGGTAACTAGTATATTAGCCTAAGTAAATAGGAAAGGAATTTGAAGAAAACTGGGGTTTCTTACGGAATTTCAGAAAGACTAGAGAAGCCCAGCCTCAGAAAGGGCAGAAACCAGAATCCTGTGGCCATCCGAGAAGGAGTTCGCGACCTTCCAGTCAGAATGCCACCTTCCATGCACCCCAGCTCCACTGCAGCTCAATCCCACTTTTGGGTCAGCTTCCCCAGTTCCTGGGAGAAGGACGTGATTGGGTCAGGTACCCTGATTCCCCAGGCAAAGTCACATATGTCACCGAGACCATTGCTGTGGGGCCCAGAGGGTGCTGGGACAGCAGCCCAGACAGCACTCATTGCACTGGAATATTCCCCCCAGTAGACTCAAATAGGTAAGAAAATATAGCTTCAAAAGCTTTCCTTTTTTCCTGACTTGATCTCTGTTCAAAAAATGAGTATGTCCAAGCCCCTTATATTGCCAACTGAGAAAAACCAGAGACAGAAAAAGGAAGTTTCTAAGGGCACAGAACAGATCAGTGGCTGGGCTCAAAGTGGAACATGAGTCTCCTGGTCCTACTCCAAAGTGTCTTCTGTGTGCTCGAGATCATGCGCTGATTGGCACAGGAACTTTTATTAATTTAGCAAACATTTACCTAAATTTTACTAAGTCAGGCACTGTTGAATGTGCTTTAAAAATATCAATTCACTTAATGTGCATAACAATCCCATGTGGGTAAAATTATCATCTCTCATTCACACATGAGGAAAAACTGAGTCACAGAGAGGCTAAATAATTTGGCTGAGGTCACACAGCCAATAAGTGGCAGAACTAGGATGTGAACCCAGGCAGTTGGGCTCTCAATCATATGACCATGGCTTTCACCTTTTGTCTACAGTTGAAAGGAGACTAGGCCTTGAAGAAAAAGATTATTCAATCACTCACTAGCTCTGTGGGTTTAGCTAAACCACTTAAACTCTCTGATCTTTTTCCTCATGAAAGAAAAGAGTTGTTATAATTTAAGAGATAACATGGCAATTTAAGGAGTCACCGTGTGTGAAATTCAGTTGCTAGCTGAGAAAACTGCGTCCTGCAGGGTCAAGTGACTCGCCCAGCATGCTAATGACAAAATAGAGTGTAGTACTGAGCTCTCCTGGCCCGCCTGTCCCCGCCCTTGGGTGGGGAAGCTGCCCTTGCCAAGCCCCTGCCCCCACTGCAAACCCTGGTTCCTGCGGAAGGGCTCAGTTTAGGACCTGAAACCAGCTGAAATGGGGACAGCAGCACCTGCTCCCCTAGAACATTGGTCCAGGTGTGCTCGGGGTGCAGATGAAGGAAGGGTGTCTGTGGGCGTCAGGGAGAAAAGGGTGGGGGTACTGGAGCGGGGACAAGAGCAGGCTGTTGCTAAGCAGCCAGTGGGGCACTTTATAACAGAGCTGGGAATGAGTTTGGAAATCAGAGTCCAGCCCCTTATTCCACAGACAAGCCTGAGGTTCCGTGAGGGCATGACTGACTTGCCCAAGGTCAGTGTGGTGGGGCAGCACCCAGAACCCTCCTCCCCCGCAATGAGTGCCCCCTCCATGGAGCAGCAGCATTTTAAAATAATTACTATTCTTATTAAATATGTTATAACTTATGTATTTATACACAGATTTATATTATTAAATATTAAATAATTAAATCATAGTATTATCACTAGCATTTTTTGGTTACTTACTACATACCAGGTGCTGTCCTAAGCACGTGGCATGCATTAACATCTGAGACAGGTACTATTAGCATCCCCATTTCATAGAAGAGGAAACCAAGGCCTGGAGAAGTTGGCAATGTGCCCAAATCACGTAGCTGGGTTCTCTCTCTGCACCCCAGAAGGTGGATATGCAAATGGACATGGGCCAAACCATATATGACAACAGAACTCCGACCCACAGCCTCTGCAGGAATCGGCCCTACAGCCAAACCACAACCTCCTCAGCAATGAGTCCAGAACAGTCAGGATTTGGTCAATGACAGCCAGTTTCCCTGTTTTTGCCCCCACCTCCCACCCTAAGGAAGGACCAGCCAATCAGGTAACACTCCATCCTTGCAGCCAAAAATATCTCAGCAGGCTGAGCAGTTCTTTCTCTCCTGTGGTTACCATGGTCCCGTTCTAAGCCTTAAGAACCCGTGACTAGAACAATGGGGTGATGTAGCCCAGATGGGGCTTGCACTGAGCCTGCCACACAACAGCTCTGTCAGCGCAAGCTCCTGCCAGGTTCCAAGCTCCAACCAATATCCTTTTCCCTCCACCCTGCACTCTCCCCAGCCTCTCACCTCACCTACGGCTTCCCTCCTTCCTCTTGAATTAACCTAGGCTTCTCTTCCGCACACCACCTGCCCGTGCCTCCTGGCCTCCCTGGTTACTCTGGGTAACAACCTAGCCTGATCCCAAACTCCAGCCTTTGGGCCCCCTCATGTAGCCCCAGAAAACGAAATGAGGCACTGAGAACCCATCGCTGACATAAAGTACCTTTATTTAATAAACCCTAACCTGAAGCAGGATCGCTTTGGATTGAATCTCAGATGGAGGGAAATGATTTAAAACAGTAAAATCAATCCAACCCCAGTGAACCAGCAGGTCCGGGAACCCCCGCAATCTCTCCTCCAACACTTGGGCTCTGGTCGCACCATGGCCGTGAAGCTGAGCCTGACCCTGAATCATACTTCACTGATCTCTGCTCTCAGCTCCCTTCAAACTTAGTGGGGTGGGATCAACAGAGACACACCCAGACCTCCAGCTCTGTCCAGGAACCAAGAGCTCCAACTCATCTGAGTTGAACTCTGTGGGAAGGCAAGAGGACATGAAAAGCACATGACAATTATCATCTTCCCCATAGTCCCAGCAAGTAACCTTGAGGGAAGAGTCCAGGGTGCAAGTAAACAGGTTTTGGTGGAGCCCATAGCAAACGGGGGTCCAGTGAGCCCAGTGAAAGGCTTAAAATTCCTAACGTCCCCAATTACTGATGGCCAAACTAGTTTGCCCCTCTGGCACCAGGTTCCAACTTCGAGGCTTAGGAGTCAGCGGGACCTGAGGTGGAATCTAGCTCGGCCATCCGACGGCTGCTGTCTGCATGAATGAGAGAGCAGCCTCAGTTTCCTGCCCACTTCCTCGCTGTGTGACCATAGGCAAATGGCTCAATGTCTCTGAGCCTCGCTTGCCTAGTCGAAGCTCAACAAATGTTCATGATTACTATTGTTATATTATTATATTACTATTATATTAATAATATTCCCCTCTGAGCTTACAATTTTTGCACAAAACTATTATTGTACTTCTCACTGGGTGAAGAAGCTGTGGTACATATACACAATGGAATAGTACTCAGCTATAAGAAAAGATGTACTCTCGTGAAGCATATAACAAGAAAAAAATACTAATATGCTTGTTTCCTTCACTACGAGCTTCTCAAAGGACAAGAACTATGTCCTACTCAATCCTGTACACCCAAGAGCCTTCTTAGAACCTGGCCCAGCAGACCCATGGTCAAGTTTGCCCAAATGATGAAAACCCTCATAAGCAAGTGCAATGTTTCTAAATCTTGTTTAGCATCTGCTCAGCTCACAAACCCCCATCTCTGAAACCCCCCTCACTCATGATTGTGTGCCCCAGTTCCATGTTTGAGACAGAGGCTCCTGCACTCTGCCCTCTGCCGACCGAACCACCATTCCCGAATCAGGATTCGAAAGACACCAGTCAGGCCTATCCTGACAGTACTCCAGAAGTGACGGAGCAGCCGTATTTGGCCTTGTACATAGACCAAGCAGAGAAAACAGGTCTGCAGAGAAAGTAAAGAGAAAAACCCAAAGAGAAGCAAACAGGAGGCCATGTGGTCCCCAAGAAAGTGGAAAGCACAAAGATGGCCGGCCTGTTCCCAGTGACTTTAGGATTCCCGGTTTCAACTCAGGTGAGGCAGGATCTGCGTTATACCTGTCGTCGTAAGAAACGCCTGGACCTGTAGAGAATTTTTATGTTGATCTCAAATGCTTCTCAGGGTAACAGTTTGCCGTTTCTTTTCCACATTTGAAATTAAGGAGGGAACCTAAATAAGATTACCCAAAGGTGGGAGGAAGCAAGGAGGGATTGGATTACAGGATAGTTAACAAGATTGTGTGCTCTCTTGAGGGTTAATAGCCCCTTCAGGTATTACTTCTGGCTTTTCAAAGGTGTGTTAACCTAGAAGCACAAGAGAGATGGACAGGGCTGGCTTAAAACCTTTCATTGAAGAAGTTATAGGCCTGAGCATGACTACCCATCATGACCTACCCAGTGAGGGATTTATGACCAGATCTCCCTGTGAGGTTACTTGCCATTGAACCCCTTTTTTTGTCCACATACCCTCAGGTCCCATCAGATGCTCCTGTGTCCTCCCAAAATATGCTTGCTTTTTGCTTAAGCTAGCTGGAAGAAAGTTTGGGTTACTCAACACCAGAAGGACCTTGACCAAGGTCCTAAGCAGTTTCCCTGCTTGCTTCATGGGTTCGAGGGGTCTGGGGCACTGAGGTGGCAGCAATTTGTAGCTCCTTCCACCACCCTGCAGCCCACTCCCTTTGGAAAGCAAACTCCACCACACACAGGGAAACATTCACTGGACACTTCCTTCATGGAAGGGAGCTCCCCTCCAAAGTCCTTGAGAAGGAAAGTTCCATTTTCTAGCACTTTATTCTTCTAAAGTAAAATATCTACATACCAGAATGGAAGGGAACGTGAAAAGAAGATGAATATTTCAGAGAAGACTTATGATTCTGCATAGTAGCCGAAAGCCCACTCTTGGGGGTGGGTCCACTTCTCCAACACAGGCTTGTCACTCAGGGGCAAGCCAAGGCAAAGTCCCTTGGCAATCTGTCACCTCAAATATGTCATCTCTCCCCAGGCCCTGCATTAGCAGAGAAAGGCTCAGCACCGAGGCCCTTTTTGTGGGGGTGGAGAGGCCTACGTTGTGTATTCTCTTTGTCCCTCTCACCAGCTGGCTCCCTGCCACACACAGACCTGCAAAAACACACACCACACTTCCCTCCCTTGAGCTTAAAGAGTAGTTGCTGTTTTCTTGAGTAAGAACCTATGAAATTTCAGTTTTGAAATTAAACACAGTTACACACACCCCACTTCCCATTCTCTTGGAGCATTTGCGCTTTATTGCTGTAGAGTCTAGGCTAGGACCTTGCCTCTGAGGGGAGAACTGAATGCAGCTTTCCTAAGTGATGGAAGTGACTGTCTCAGTCCCCGGAGGTCTGGGCACTGCCACCCACCCACCTGCCACCAGCCACCGGGCCCACGGTCCTAATCTGCAAACGTAAGATTTTCTTAATATGGACAGTAATAAATTTGTCTATTTAAAATATTGTACCTGATGGGAGTTCCCTGGTGGTGTAGTGGCTTAAGGTTTCGGCACTGGCGCTGTCAATGCTCTGGCCTGGGTTTGATTCCCAGTCAGGGAGCTACCCACATACAATAAATAAATACATAAATAAATAAATATATATATATATATATATATATATATATATATAAAATAAAATATTGTACCTGCTAATCCAATGTACATATTCAGGTAAATTTAAAAACCATAACATGAATGAAAAACCAGTATTATATATGCAAATTTGATATAAACAATGTTTTTTTTACTATGAAATTTATTAGTGAAATACCTGTCTTTTAGAAGTCCTATTCTGTTGCTGAGGCTTATTTTATCTTTTCAGAATGCTGCATAATATTTTAAATAATAGCCTTATTGAAATATAATTCACTTACCATATAATTCATCCATTAAAATTTTATAACTCAATGTTTTTCAGTATACTTACAGTTGTGCAACCATCATCACAATCAGTTTTAGGACATTGTCATTATCCCAACAAGAAGCCGATGTCCATTAGCTGTTACTCCCTATTTTTCCCCAGCCCTCCCAGCCCTGAAAAATCAATTTCTGTCTCTATAGATTTGCCTACTCTGGGGCATTTCGTATACATGAAATCCTACAGTATGTGGTGCTTTGTCACTTAGCATAATGTTTTCAAGGTTCATCACCACTGAAGCACCTATCAGTACTCCCTTCGTCTTGCTAAATGATATTCCATTGTATGGAATACCACCTCTTCTTTATCCATTCATCAGCTGATGGACATTCGCTTCACTTCTACTTTATTAATAAATTTATTAATTTATTAATTTATATATATTTATATATTTATTAATATTTTTTAATGCTGTTAACACCATACATTAGTTTTGCCTGGCCATGAACATATACATATATAAATGTTTCCTTCTGTGTCTGCCTTCTTTTGATCAACATTAAATTAATGAGATTCATTCATGTTGTTGAATCTAACTATAGTCTGTTCTTTTTTATTGTTGTATAGTATTTCTTTGGTCAAATACAACACAATTTATTTGTTTGTTCTACTGCTTGTGGATGTTTAGCACTATTACTAGTAATACCACTATGAATATGTCTGTACATGTCTTTGGTATACGACGGCTATCTGAAGAAAAATACCTCTATTTGTCATATTACATGGCTGGATACTTTCCGGATAGCCCTCATACATGCACACAGATTTCTGGTAGGTATGTGGTAGGAATAAAATTAATCCATCATAGGATGTGTCACTCACAATCTGTAGGGTTTTTGGTTTTTCAAATTTAGTGCTAGCACCAGACAGCTTTCTAAAGTGTTTGTATTGGGAGTTCCCTGGTGGTGTAGTGGCTTAAGGCTTCGGCACTGGCGCTATCAACACTGTGGCCTGGGTTCAATTCCCAGCCAGGAAACTACCCACATACTACAAAAACAAACAAACAATAAAGTGGCTGTATCAATTTACACTGCCAACAGTAGTGTCAGAGTGTAATAATTGCTCACAACATTCCCAACACTTGGTTTTGTCAGTTCCTTGACTTTTATCCATTTTGGTGGGTCTACAGTGATATCTCATTGTGGTTTTTATTTGTGTTTCCCCAAGGTAAGCACCATTTCATGTGTTCATTGGCCACCTGCATATCCTTTCTAGAGGGGATGAAGTGTTTGTGCAAGTCCCTGACCTTGAACAAGATTCATTGGGTTGACTGCCTTCCTTTTCTTTACTTGTGAGAGTTCTTTAAATATTCCGGATTTGAGCTCTTTAAGAATTATGTGGGGAGTTCCCTGATGGTGTAGTGGCTTAGGGCTTCGGCGCTGGCACTGTTAGTGCTGCGGCCTGGGTTCGATTCCCAGTCAGGGAACTACCACATACCAAAAAGAAAAAAAAAAAAAATTATGTGTTACAATTATCTTCTTCCATTCTGTGGTTTGCCCTTTCACTCTCTAAAGAATGTTTTTGATAAACAGAAATTCATAATTTTAATGTATTTCAATTTATCAATCTTGTCCTTTATGGTTATCCCTTCCATGTCTTATTTTAAAAATTGTCTACCCCCAAGGTCATAAGCATATCCTCCTACATAATCTTCTCAAAGCTGTCCTGTTTTATCTTTCACATTAAGCATATAATCTACCTGGAATTGATTTGTATGTTCTGAGATAGTGGTCAAGTTTAATCTTTTCTTACATTAGGATATCCGATTGACCCATTTCCAATATAAGAAAAAGCACCTTTATACCACTGCTTTACACAGACATATTTGCCATGAATAAAATGTCAGATATGCGAGAGTCTGTTTCTGGATTCTCAATTCTGAAACTTTTGTCTATTTATTTTGTTCCAATCCCATGCGCACCTGTATCATCATCATCCTCATTTTACAAACACGGAAACTGAGGCACAGAGAGGCTGAGTAACTTGCCCAAGTAAGTAATTTGCTAGTTAATGGCAGAGCTGAATATGGAAACCAAGGAGTCTGGCTTTTCGGTCCATGCTCTCAGTTAAGTTCTACAGTTTCTCGCGTGAAGCCTTGGAAAAAGAAATGCCGCTGCCGCGCACAGCAGCAGTCCACGCAACTGCAGGGAGGACGGTGGGGCCCTGACGCTCCCGCCGCAGCCGGAAACCGAGCCTCCGGTTCCTTACCAATTCCACCGCGAGAGGGCGCGGGCAATTAAACTCGCCAGGGACCTACCTCCCTCCCGCCCCTAGTTACCTTTCAACCAATCATCAAATATTTACCCAAAACGCAGTTCAAAGGGAACATAAAAAATTGCCCAACCTAGTCTCCATGCAGGATTGTGACAAAAAGGACTGATCTCTATCTTCTTAATTATCTTCAGCAAGGAAAGAAACCTCTTACTATCTAGTTAATTTGTCTCGTTCCTCAATCACTTTACATTAAATTCTTCCTTAAATCTCTTACTCTTTCAAGCATAAGCTAGGTTTTTTTATTCTATCCTTAGAGGAAACAAGGAGCAACTGATTGGCATCCTCATGGCAACTACTCTTCAGAATGCCTGTGAATAATGAGGTACAGCAGACGCTCAGTTAACCTGCACCCATGCCAGACATATGGACTAGTATTTCTACAATTTTTTTTGCAGGTTGCTTGACAGTGCCAGTTGCTTGAGTTCCGGTTAATGGAGAGTCTACTGTAGATAGCTATGAAGTACATGATTACATTTCACCTCCTTAGCAATTTACGAGTTTCTTTGGTCTCTCTCCAATTTTTCCATGTCCCTTTTAAAGTGTAAAGTCCAAAAGTGGACATTGCACTCCAGTATCGTATCCAGTGCTGGATTTACTTCCTGATTTTTTACTGCTACCCTGTTAATATACCCAAGCAATACATAATCATTCAATAAAATAATTCATCTTCATCAACTTGGTGAAGAATTACATAGTTATTAAAATAACAAATACAAATGAGATAGCATGCTTAATATTTTGTTTAAAAACATATGCAATACTGCACCACTGCTTTGATTAAAGCTATAAAAAGACTTGTGGATAAAGACTAGAAGGCAACAAGAAGATAAAAAATCATTCATTTGATGGGATTGATGGTGATTATTTCTCTTTAATTTTTATTATTGGTATAATTTTGAGGACTTCTAAAAATGAGTAAACTCTTATCCACTCAACAACTTAGGGAGCACTCATCATTATGTGTAAGGCCAAGGCTGAGGTATTGCAAGGAAGACAAAAGCAGGTACAGATTCTGATGTTCAGAATAATAGTAGCTGATGCCTATTAAATGCTTACTATATCCTAGCTACTATTATCATCCTTACTGTAGAGTTTAAGTGGGAAACAGAGAGGTTAACTAGCTTACTAAAGTAATGCAAAGTCAATGTAGAACCAGAATTTGAACACAAGCATTCCAAATGTGCAAGACCTTGGGCTTAACCACTGTACCACACTGACTTTCATGACAGCCTAATAAGACAGAGGTAAAAGAAATTCAATCATTCAGCAAATATTATTGAACACCTACTACATATCAGGCACCAAACTGAGGAGCTGGAAACACATTAATAAGCAAGATAAACACAATCCCTGCCTTCATGGAGCTCACAGTCTATAAAGAAGGCATCATGGGAACTTCAAAGGAGAAAAAGAGAAGCATGCCCATCTTTGAGGCTATAAAGTAGAACTATCTCCTTACACTCTGTTCCATTCCTAGAAGAGCATCAATCTTGTGAAGAGAAAGGAGGATAGGAGAAGGGGAACACAAAGCCTCAGAAGAAAAATGACAAGAGATGGCATCTATTCAGCAAGCATTTAGAGAGGAGATTAAAACATAAGGACAGAGTCGGGACTGGGATCGATTTTTAAGCTTCCTGCTAGCCTAAGACTCTAGTCCCTGTTCCACTTTTACTCCATTAAGTGCCAAGCACTGAGCTAGACCCTGGAAATAAAACTGTAAATAAGTCAAGGTTCCTGCCTTCCAGGAGTTTATGGTCGAATGGGGCAGACAGACAATTAAGTAAGAAATTCTAGTACCATGTACTAAGGCCAGTGATAAGAAGCAGCACAGAACAAGATGGGGCCTGTGCAGGCTGGGTCCAGACAGCAAGAAAGTGACCTTTATACTGAGCAGTGACACAGGGCAAACTGGAATTAAGGGATGGGGTAGGAGTGTGATCCAGGCTTAAGGGAACAGCTTGGGCAAAGCCCTGGAAATGAAAGAGAGCATAGGATTGAAATGACACTCTGGTACCAATTAATGCCATGAAATTGCTAATTTCCTTCACGGCTCATTCCCTAGTTCAGTAATGGTTGCAGGCATGGGCATAACTTAGCACCAAATGGAAACAGACTATTCTCTACTTGTTAACCCCAGAGCTCCAACGTGACCAGGCCATCTCAGCCTGGTGTTCGTGTGCTTCTCTTGCCATTCAGTCAGTCAATCAGCAAGCCCAGTGTCAGCCTCCTGAAGAATAGGAGGGCTCCATCTGGCTCCCCAGGGCAGGAGTGGGGACAGTGTCCTTCACATCTTTGAATCTCACGGGGAATTCCAGTAGTGTTTGTGCACAATGGTACCCTTGGGTCTACTAAACATAGAACTAGAAGAAAATAAGTTCGTTTGCTATCATATTAATAATCACTATCTCAACCCATATCCTCCACATTCCCAGTCCCTACTCCCAATCTTTCTACTGCTGCCCATCAGGGCATTCTCCCGCTCCTCCCGCTCCTCCAATTCTGCCACTTGCAAATGGTAAGCTGCTCAGCACAGGTAGATGTATAGCTTTCTAGATAAAAGCAGAAGATTAGGAATCACAATAATCTGGATGTAGTCCTCTTATTAGCTTTATGATACTGGGCAAGTCCCTCAATGGCAGCGGTCTCAAAGTTTAGTTGTCGGTAAAATGAGAATAATAACTGGGGTTTACTGAATGAATGCAACTGAGCTGAGTTGAGAGTAGTAAATGAGACAATATATATAAAAAGATTATCACATTTTTTGGCATATAAAATGAACTCAATAAATGGTAGCTGTAGTAGACTGGTGTAGATAAACCAGTGACAAGAGGCGGCACTTGTTCAACCTGAGGCCTGGAGGCTACATACAGCCCAGGCGGCTTTCAATGCGGTCCAACACAAACTCGTAAACTTTTCTTAAAACTTTAGGAAAATTATGCACTGAACTTCTGTTTAAATCATCAGCTATTGTTAGTATTAATGTGTTTTATGGGTGGTCCAAGACAATTCTTTTTCTTCCAATGTGGCCCAAGGGAACCAAAAGTTTGGACACCCCTGGTGTACATGATGTAACAGATTGAGTAAATGATAATGACGATGTTGATGAGATAGTGATGCAAGAGCCTGTTGTCAAAAGTTCTGTAAATCACTGACTGGAGTCACAGGAACCCCCGCCAGCCCAGGCAGCTTTTCTAGAGGCAGTCTTTGAACAGGACGCATGTAAGAGATCCGCTGTCCCTTGACACTTGGTCGGTGTCCAGATCTCCGCGGGGAGCTCCAGCCTGCGTCATCGCCCCAGTCGGCGGGCAGCTCCCAAGTCGGCCGACACATGGTGGGAACGTGAGGGGGCGGGGCCGGACTCGGCGCCGCTGGGCCAATCGCCCGGCGGGAGGCGGCCAGCCAATGGCAGAGACGCTCCAGGGCTCGTGGGGCCGGGCCACGGAGAGGAGCGGCGGCGTCATAGGTCATTGGGCGGGTTGAGGGCGGGGCCCACGGCGCTGACAGGGGCGGAGCGGCAGTGGCCCGAACAGTCAGGGCGGTGATGGCGGCGGCTGTGGTGACTGCGGCAGCGGCGACCCAGACGCCTGAGGCCTGCACGGATGGCGCCTCCTCGGTGCACTGGTTCCGCAAGGGACTTCGGCTCCACGACAACCCGGCGCTGCTGGCCGCAGTGCGCGGGGCGCGCAGTGTGCGCTGCGTTTACATCCTCGACCCTTGGTTCGCGGCCTCCTCCTCGGTCGGGATCAACCGATGGAGGTGAGAGGGCCCGGGGCTGGGTCGCGCGCTCGGGAACCTCTGGGTCGCCTAGCGAAGAGCCTGGATCTCCGCCCCAAGAGAGGGAGGTCCTGCTCCCCAGCCCCCAAGGCGGGAAGACCTCGGCCTGAGGGAGGTGGGGCAAGAAGACGGAGCCCGGTCTCCAGAGGGAAGAAGCCAGGACCGGGGAAGCAATTAGTCATCGTACCGATGGCCTGGGTGGGCCACGGCTCAGCCTATGACAGAGTGCTTCTGCGCTGTGTGTTATCCCCCTTTGAGCCTCAGTCATGCCTGCGGGACAGAGATCATGATCTCCATCGTACAGACCAGTGATTCCCAACCTTCCTCATGCCACGACCCTGTAATACAGCTCCTCACGTTGTGGTGACCCCCATGACATTATTTTCGTGACTACTTCATAACTGTAATGTTGCTACTGTTATGAATCGTCATGTAAATATCTGGTATGTGTTTTCCGATGGTCTTAGGGGACCCCTGTGAAAGGCTCATTCGACCCCCAAAGGGGTCGTGACCCACAGGTTGAGAACTGCTGAGATAGACCCTTAAGCCCTAAAGACGCAAAGTTGACCTGTCCGAGGTCTTGCAGCCAGTGCGTATGGGGCCGGCACTCCTGGTCTAGGGCTCTTAGGGGTGTGCTCAAGGACAGGAGGAAAGGAGATACTGAGGTGTGAGGGCAGGGTGGGATTTCTGAATCCATAGCACAGGGATGCTTGCATTCTCCAAGTGAAGAGCCTATTGCTGGGCTCCTGAAGGTCATCTCTAAGCCTCTGGTTTGTTTGAATTTGTCCTTACACCCATCCTAGTTTCCCTACCCCAGGACGGGTCCTGCCTCTGGAGGTGTCTGAGACTGTGGCTTAGCATTAGCTTAGGCAAGTGCAGCCTTCCCTTTGTTCCAGATAAAGACCCTAAGGGCCTGTTCAGTTTGAGGAACTGTGTGTCCTGAGCTAGAGAGCTGTACTTAACCACGTTTTGGAGAATTCCCTCAGCAGCTATGAGCTTGCTAGGGGAAAAAGTGTCCCTCCCTTCCTTCCTTCTTTCTCATGAGAATGATTTTAAAGGACAGTTGAGCCACTATCAACTGATGTGGTAAGATTAGAGGGCAGGAAAGCTGTGGTATCAAGCACCCCTCTTTGATGACTCCCAGAAGATGGAGTCCACAGGATCATGGGAATGGATGAACAGATAGGTAATTGATGTATTTTCTCTGTAGCCAGTGTTAAAAACCAAGGAGTTTTGAGACATTGTGTACCCATGTCTCTCTGAAACGCTCCTCAGCAGTCATTTGTTTGCATTGTTCTGGGAGATGTTTGCTTGTGGCCTTGTTGCACTGATGGGCAGGGTTATTCCCAGGATACGGTGGCTCTCAGCACACCATTCTTTCCTCTCCAGAGTGTGTGCCCTTCCAGGAGAGTGAGTGCTCCTAGCAGTGGGTCTCTGAAATGTCCCCTCCTGCCCCATTTATTATAGAGGGAATGACTAAAGATAGGCCTGTGGAGAGAGCCTGCCCACACAGTTTTCAGGCTGCTCTATTGCTCTGCCTCTGCTCCACTTTCCATAGATAGGAGCTTGGGTTTGACAAACATCCTCCAGTGACCATCCCTAGCATGGACGTTAAACCAAACCTCAGACTTTGTCCCTCTCCTTATGGCAGTGTGCCAGTCAGAGCCGAGTCAATAAAATAGGGCTTCCTGCTTGTTACACTGTCACGAAAGAGTTTCTTCTTTTACTGGGTTGTGGGGGACATTGCACAGAACTGCCAACTCCTTTGTGATAGTGGAGATTAAAAATCAACGACAAAAACTGTTGTTGATTAAACTCAGATTCACTAGGAACAAGGTGATGATGGATTTTTGTGGGTCACCCTTTTGTGATTGTGCTTTCCAGCGAATGAAGGAGGGAAGGAATGTGGCAGTTGATGCCTGAGTCAAATCCTGAAGTCAGAGGCTGCAGAGAAATGCAGATATTAATTGAGCAATTATTTAATGAGTGCCTAATATCTTCCAGGCAGTGTTCTAGGTGCTGCTAGGGACATAGCACTGAACAAGCAGATGTGGTGTCCAGAGCTCTCAGAGCCAACACTTTAGTGGAGGAAACATAAACAACCATAATTTAGTGTCATAAAATAAATAAAATAAGGGGACGGACTAAAGCAGGGGTTCTCAATCTTGCTACACACGGGAGTCGCTGAAGCATCTTTCAAAGATTCCTGGACTTTCTCCTCCCCTAATTCGGATTTAATTGTTGTGGGTTATGGCCTGGGCACTAGGGCTTTTAAAGCTCTCGTATGCGGCAAAGCCTGAGAAGCACAGCAGCTTGGGAGATGTGTTGCAGTGCATCGTCAGGAAGTTTAACGGGGTTGGGCATTCAGAAGAAACAGATGAGATAAGACAGAAGAGATGGAATATAATAACTGCTCTTGAATCTGAAAAAAAGGCACAATCCTAACACCCCCACCTTACTCTTCGCTCCCATGATGAGATCCAGGGCAGAGCTGCAGACTGTTTTATGCAGGCAGTTGGGGGTGGGGAGAGTGATGGAGCCAGCAGTACTTCTGCATAACTACAGTATGTGTAATCTTCCGGTGGCTGTTTCTAGATCTGGGAGTGATCTGGAAGGAATGTGCTGCAGCAGAAGGTCCTAGTTTTGCAAATACTTCAACTGCTGCCTCTGAGAAGCCTCCCTAGGAAGGGTGGGCCCTGCGCCATCTGTAAGAGGTTGGGGAAAGCAAATCTGTGATCTCTATTATCCTCTTGGGCTTCCTACACTGACACCCACATAGCATTTTCCAGGGATGAATCAGATTAAAATAACCACCAATGGTATTTTCTAAGAGTAAAAGAGGACAGCAAAAGGCAAGCAAGAAATGTACACATTTATTAGCATAGGAGAAGGGCTAGCATACTACACCTTGCCTTGGTGGTAGTGGGAAGTTTTATTAGCTACTTGTAGCTATGTGAGACACTCAGGACCATTTTTTGTCGAGCACTAGCTGGCTAAGCCTTTTGCCATTTTCCCCAGCCCCCCCTTCCCCAAATATGCTGCATCTGGAAGGACGTACTACAATGAGAACAGAAAAGGAGTGTGGGTGTGTGTGAGCAGCTTCTAGATTTAAAAATGGGTACTCAGATAGGCCCTTGCAGGTTTTCATTATATTTCTCTCCCTACGCATCTCAGATAGGTGTTGGCAACAATTCACCTCACCCTTTCTTTCAATCATTTTCTCCCTGGCTCTGCACTGCACCACATTCAGGAGCTTCTGGAATGGAGGGAGTTGGTAGAAATGAAATATCAGCCCATATCGCTCAGAATTATAATAATAAAGGAGGTGAATGGCAAACTGCCCAGCATGCCTGGTGAGAACTAGGGCGTCTCTCCTCCCAGTGCTGGGAGCTAACGCTGCTGACTGGCTGCTGAACTGTCGACAACTCGGGTGGTTTTCCCCTGGAACTCATCAGCAAGAAGGGGGCTGAGAATCATAGTCTGCTGGCAGAGAATTTGGTGTTCTCTGAGCTGCTCACAGTGGTACCCGAGCGTGTCACTGTTCTGCTGTTGAGGAAGTGTTGCCATTCGCTCAGAAAGGATGAAAACCATCCTCTCCATCTTTCTCTTTGAAATTTGGAAGAAATAAATATATTTTTATCTGAGTGACACTTAGAGATCAACCCCTGCTATGAATTGTGCATTTGAGTAATCCTTTTCCTTGGGGCTTAATAAGCTCTCTGACTTAGGAGAAATGAATTTCTTTTCTTTTTTTTTTTTAATGTGGGTAGTTCCCTGGCTGGGAATTGAACCCAGGCCACAGCGTTGATAGCACCAAAGCCTTAGCCACTACACCACCAGGAAACTCCCAAATGAATTTCTATTAACATGCTGTGTAGCCAGTCTGGGCCAGCCTGTGATATCATCATTACAGTTAGATAACTTTGACTTGAAGCAGAGAAACTTGGTCAAGGGTGATCTGGATCCAGAAAAAGAATTCACTGTCACCCTCCCTCCTATTAACGACAAATAAATATTTACAAATAAAAAATATATATATTCCTCAACACAGAATCAGCCATCTCTAAAGAAGGCTTTCCAGCTTGTCTTATGCTTAACCAAAGGATCTGCCTGTCTTATTCTAAAGGGCTAGCTAGCCCCATGGAGTCCTGAATTACAGAGTCTTTTCTGTATTTTTGGAAATCCCAATTTGGTTTTCTCCAGTGCTCTGGCTCCATTACTTAAGTAATATAATTCAGTTGCATGTCTTGTCTGATCCAAAGGGTGAGCTTTAACTGCTCACATAGGCACTCTGTGATGCACTCTGAATTTTGGCCATGTGAGCTCAGCTTGGAGCTGCCTAAGGGTAAGCTGCTAGCCCCAAACACTGCCACCTCCAGTGCCCCGGCCAGCTTTCTTTAGAGTCCCTCATCATTGGAGTAAAGAGAAACTGGCTAAGTGGAGAGCAGGAGCACAGAAGGCCCAAGGTTCTCTGCACACAACCTGCAACAGTGAGCATTTGCTCAGCAGCAGCACTCCTCCGTATTCCTTTGCTGTTATGCAAATCTGTCACCTATCAGGCCTCAAAGATGGTGCCAGAGCAGTGGCTTCTCTTCCTCTAGCTGCTAGGGGGCTGGGGCTCCTGGGGGCTTGTTGCCATCCTGAGGTCTCCCTTCCTAGAGGAACCCTGCCAGGTTTGTTCGGGGGAAGTTAGAAGTACCAGAGCATTTCTAGAATGCCAAAGATGAGGCAGAAACCAGGATCGTAAAAGAAAGTTCAGTAGCAATAAATTAGAAGCAAAGAAAGGCAACTTGTAAACATATTGATAGAAGTCAAGTTCAGTTTTCTAGAACAGTGCTTCTGAAACTTTCATGTGCCAAGTTACCAGGGGGTCTTATGCAGATTCTGATTCTGGAGATCTTGGCTGGAGCCAGAGACTCTGCATTTAAACAGGTTTCTGGGTGAGTCACAGCTCCTGATCCTCAGAGGAGCAAGGATCTGGAAGCAAAGTACTGGCCTTGAGTTGGGCTGTGCCCTGGGCAGCACAGCCTCAGTGCTCTGGCCATGAGTCCTGGTCAAGAGGCATCAGAGCCTGGTTTTTAAGAATGCAGTTACTGACCCACATTGCCTGGGTTTGAATTCTGGCCACTTATTAGATGTGCAATGTTGGGCAAGTTACTTAATCTCTTGGTGCCTCAGTGTCCTCATCTGTAAAATGGAAATGATCATAGTACCTACTTCATAGGGCTGTTTTAGGATTAAATGAGATAATGTATTAAAACAAGTAGAATAGTTTGTTGTAAATGCTCATTCAACATTGTTGCTATTATTATCATCTGGTTGCTGAGTTCAGCATTTGGCCTTCTGCTCCCTACCTCAGCTATAGACATCGCTGATCAGAGAAGAAAAGGGCTCTCGAGGGGTTATCTGTGCTTTAGAGATGCTGCAAGAAACGCTTCCTTTTAGTAAATGAGGTCTAGAAATACCATTCTATAGAGGGCAGCTGGAACCTAGCTTTCATATGCATGTTAGCCTTATTTATAGCTTCAAATATGCAGCCTGATGGACTGTGAGGGCAGAGGCCCCCAAAGTGCATGGCAAAGGCATTCCAGAGAGCTGCAGATAGAGGACCTTCTGTCCTGGGGTTGTGTAATTTAAGTCACCAGTTATCTCTAAGCATTCTGCTTGGCAGGGCCCAGGTTTCAGGTGGCATGAGGCTATTTACATGCATGGGTCTTAGTCTCCTCCCGAGAGAAGTGGGGAGGTCTGGGAGGAAACCAACACAGGTGCGTCACTCGCCTCTCGGCTTTCCTTTCCTGAGGGTGTGAGTTTTTCAAAACCAGAAATTCACAGGCGGAGCTTTGGATTTGTATAAAGCCGCATTCAGCCGGTCCTTCTCCATCACAACCCCTTGGAGAGGCTCTGCCCGTCCTTTAGCTAGCACGGTGCTGTGGGCTGCACCCAGGGCTCACCTCGCGCTAGAACGGGGGTCTGTGGCATGTGCCGCAGCGTACCTCACAGGCCGCAGCTGGGGCTGGTTTGGTCAGCTGCTGGGAGCAGGCGCTGCTCCTGTAAGCCTCCTATTGTCAGGGAATGTGATGTGCTGCTGAGGAGGCACAGGGTGTCACTGTGCTAAAAATAAAATCTGGTGACTCCCATTGTTGACAGAGGTGGGCGGGAGCGGCTAAGTGCCTGGGGAAGGAGATCAGAACGTTAGTGGGTTACCTGCCATTAGGAGTGAGGTTTGTGCTGTCAGGGAGAGGGACTCAGACACCTGAGGGCCTGCAGAATTTCAGCCCCTAGAGCAGGGTTTGGCCTGCCACTAAAAGGCCTTAGAAATGGGGAACAGAGGGAAAAATAAGGTTCTGACCGATCTGGGTTCCTGTCCCTGCTTCATCACTGAATAACTTAGGCAAATTAATTATCCCCTAGCTGCGTCTCATTTTCCTCATGTATAAAATGAGGATGATTTTTCTTTCAAAACATGTTGAGAGAATTAAGGAAAAAAAAAACACTTAAAATCAAAGCAGGTATATAACAACACTGATAACATTGGTCACCTCCGGGGAAGGGAATTAAATTCTTGAGGGACATAGGGTCGGAGACTTGACTTTGTGCCCTGTTGTAACTTGAACTTTGAACTATATTAATAGTTATCTGTTTAAAATGTTACTTTCATTTCATTTAAAAATAAAATACATATGATGAAACATATTGATGGAATTTCTCAGAAAGGTTATTGTGCCTAGCTGAACAGCTAATAAATTTTTGTGATCACATAAAAAAATTTTAAACTGCTGAAGGCACTCAGCAAACGTTCTTTCTATTTCCTTTCCTGTGGAGGTCCAGCTCTCAGGCTAGGACTCCTGAGTATCTGGAGTCCCCCCACACCCCCCAAAAAAGCATGTAAGGATGTTTTATAGAGAAGTACCTTCTAAGGCCTTCTCCTTGGGATGAGAACCTGGTGGCCAGAGCCCTGGTGGAAGGGCAGTGGCAGTAGACATCCACGCAGCCCCAAACTTGGCTGCAGACAGGCAGTGTGTCCGTTGGACCTGTTCTCAGGGGAGGTAGGACTGACTCTCCAGGGCTGATGTCTTGTTTCTCTGCAGATAGGCCCTCACGCTTCACAATTGCACTTGGTTTCCAGATGGCTTTCTCTTCCTTCTCTCTCTTGATTCTCACCGCAGCCTTGTGTTGGGCAGAAATTTACCCGCAGGGCCTGAGGCGGAGAGGGAGAAGTGACTTGCTTCTGATTCCAGAGAATAACAAGAATACAAGCAGCTCATATTTCAGCCAGGTTTTCTTTATGCCAGGCGCTGTGCTAAATGTTTTTCATGTATGACTGATTTTATTTCTTAGCAATTCTATGACATAGGTACTAACATTAACTTCACGTTGCAGATTGCGGGGGGCGGGGTGGGGGGAGCTAAAGACGTTAACGTCATGCAGCTAGTAAGCTGCAAAACCAGGACTTCAGCTGCTCCCCTACCACATCACGCCCAGACTAGACCCTGGGCTGCTCCAGTCCTCCTAATGATGCTCCTTGTTTGGCATAAACAGCGGGCCAGCTTCTCCCTGCCTTGTTAGGAAACAGGGAGTCTCTTTACGATGTTGCTGCTAACCAGGCCTGTGTGGGCTCTGCAGGTTCCTGCTTCAGTCTCTGGAAGATTTGGACACGAGTTTAAGGAAACTGAACTCCCGCCTGTTTGTAGTCCGGGGACAGCCAGCTGACGTGTTCCCAAGGCTATTCAAGGTAAGTGTGCAGAGTCTGAGAGACGAAAGTAAGATTCTGCTCCCCAGGGTTCCCCTCAGACTGAATGAGATGATATTCTGACCGAGAGAATGGCAGTGGTTAGGGCTAGACTACCTACTGCTGGCGAATTCGGGAGCAAACACAGCCTGTCAGCTTGCCGACCAAACAGAAACTGTGTTAAGGGAAAATTCTGTAAAACCAGTGTCTCGTTGGAAGGTTCCCAGCTCAGTCCAGACCCGGGATGCGGCAAGTTATTCCACCCCAGATGCCACTGGCTTCCTTAGATGTTTCCTTGGCTCAAGCCAGGAAGATTTATTTGGGCTCTCCCTACGCCAGGAGTTTGAGGGCGAGGTTTCCTGTTCAGCAAGGGTGTTTCCTGTCTGTCTTTACTCTGCTTATTGGGATAGAAGTCAGCCTTTTGGAGGGAGCTTCTTGCTTCCACTGGGGTGAATGACTGATAAAATCTTCATGTGGGTACCACAGAGGCCTGTTTGCTATATCAGATAGCCAGCCCACTTTCCCCCCTGCCCCTTTATAAAGCACGTTTTAAGGCCCAAACAGAGGCAAAGGTACTCATGGACAGAGGGTTCTAGGACAGCAGCACACACGATTGTTGTTATGCCCCTCTCCACCCACCCTCCTTCCCTACTCTTCCTGGGGGAACAGACAGGAGGAAAGGCAAGCAGCTTAAGTAAACTTGTCATCAGTCACTTCACCTTCCTGCCACCCCACACACATACACGCACATACAAGGCCCACAGTGGTGATAATAGCCAGCATTCATTGAGGGCTGACTCTGAGTCAGGCACTGTTCTAAGTAAGTGGTTTACGTACCTTAATTCATGTACTTCTCACAGCAGCCCCAAGAGGTAGGTGCTGCTGTCCCAGCTCCATAGATGAGGAAACAATAACTTGTCCAGGATCATAAAGCTAGAAAGTAGTGATCTAGGATTCATTTGGTCAGTCATTCAATGTGTATCGATTGAGCTCCTGCTATGTATTAAGCCCCATATAGGTACCAAGGTAATGATGAATGAGACAGCATGGTTTCAGCTCTGAGAGTTCACACACTAATGGGGGAAACAGGCAACTAATGGGCAACAACACTGCCATATGGCAAATGCAGTGATGGGAGAAGGGCAAGGTGCAGGGGAATCATATTGAAAGAGAAGGTCAAGGAGGGCTTCTTAGAGAAGGTGTCCTCTAATAGCATTTTGATTACTATTCACAGGGTTATAAGCATTTAACAATGTAATCTATATGAACTGCTAAGCCTGCTACTTGGCTCATAGTAAGGGCTCCATAAATGTTTAGTGCTATTATCCTTGGACAAGGAATGAACCAGCCCTATTCGGGACCTACACCCCAGGCCAGGCTGAGTTAGGACCAGACCAGCCTGTGCATGACCAGGACATTAGTCCCTAGAGTTCAGAATTTTAAGGGACCATGCTAGAGACTTTGGTTGGAATATGGTTTCCTGCTTGCTAGTTCATGCTCTAGAGCTTTTTGTAGGTTATCTGTACAACCTTTCTCTAAGCCAGCTTTCTTCCAGCATTGCTAGGAAATCTCCAAAGTTTTGTCAGAAATAACTAAAGACTTGGAAAAGAATTTCCTTCTTTTTAAACTTGTGGCCTCTCTGGTTTGATTTCTCTGACCTCTGGATTAAGGTTTGCTCCTCCTTCCCAACTCTGAGAGCTGGAGCCTATTAGCTCTGTTTGCTACTGTCCTCAGTAGTGTTGCTGTGGAAACCAGTAGGACACTTCATTTAGCACAAGTCTGCCAGGAAAACTAGGCCAGAAGTTTGTAGGGCTGTGAGGAGCTCTGGGAAAGGCTTGTCGAGCAGGAGGGAGGTGGCATTCCTGTCCTCCACTGCCTCCACCAGTGAGTCAGTGCCTCATTCTGAGGCTGGGGGCTCCCTGAGAGTACTGTATTTATAGCCTCCTGATGCATTCTCTTACCTCAAGGTCTCATAGCAAGTGCACAGGGCTGCCCACCTCTCTCCTGACTCCCCAGAGAGACCACTGGCCCTAGGCTCCCATGTTGCCTTGCTGTGGCCTCACCTGAAAGGCCTCCCCTCCTCAAATCTTGTGAATCTCAGGTCATTTGCTTTACAGTTCAAATCATTGTCTCTAGTTTGTTCTGTAGCCCATTCTGACAGGTCTCTAGACTTGCTCTGTTCCCTCCCAGAAAGGAGCTGAGTGCCCAGCCCCCACCCCCCTCTGCCAACAGTGATTAGCATAACAGATTCTCTCCCTACAGGAATGGGGGGTGACCCGCTTGACCTTTGAATATGACTCTGAGCCCTTTGGGAAGGAACGGGATGCCGCCATCATGAAGATGGCCAAGGAGGCTGGTGTGGAGGTGGTGACTGAGAACTCTCATACTCTCTATGACCTGGATAGGTAAGAGATGGGTCAGGGTCAAGTTGCCAGTTCTGGGAGCTGGTGATCTGGGTCCCTGCCGAGCACAATGTCGGACGTCTGTCTATAGGGCCACCTGGCACATGAGATGGCATTCTCTAGAAGCTGGAGGAAAATGGACCAGAGTTGGGGGCTATAGAATAGGTCACAAAGAACTCTATCCGGTTTGAGTGCAGAGAAGCTCATTCGGTCCCAGGGATGAAAGCAGTGAGGCTCCCCAACTCAGGATCTTCGGAGATCTGTTCCCTAATGTGCTCCAGTCCCCCTTGCTCATCATACTCACACCGCCATCCTGCTCCTCAAAGGCTGCCCTCTGACCTCATTGGACCCTAAATGTTAACCCTCTCACCAGAACTCTGTTCTCATAGGCCCGGTTTCTGTGCCTAATACGAGTTCCCTGGGCTCCCCTGGCTATCTGGGTTTCCAGGCCATGCATTGCATTTAGATGTTGCTCAGGAGGCTCCAGAGATCCCTGCAGGGAGCTGTTAACGACAGAGTAGCCTTCTTCCCTGGGGACAGGCCTCTGCGCTTCAGAGTCTAGGAGGGAACCCTCTCCTCCCCTCCCCCTCCTGCTGCTGCAGCTGCTGCTGCTGTGGCTGCCAAGCGGGCAACCACCACTTCGCCCCGCCCCCTTCTCCCTGACGCAAGGGTGGCTGCCAGGAGGCCAGGTCACACAGCTCTGCACGTGAGCTGCGCTCCTTGGAGGAGACCTGGGTGTGGAACTCCTCCTTCTGCCACGTGCTGGGGAGAGGGAGGTGCTGCAGGGGCAGCAGCCAACCCTACATCTCTGCTAATGGAGGAGAGAGAGAGACAACTGAGAAATGAACTCACCCAGTCAACCAGTCTGTCTTGCATAAGCTGCTTCTTAGCCAACAAGAGCCCCAGGAATCTGGCTCCAAACCATCCCAACTCGCCCTTATATAAGCAGCCTCAGCTCTCCTCACTCTCCTATATCTTTTCTTCTTACTTGAGTGCAGCTATGTTTCCCTTGCTTATGAAAACATACTTTGTAAACTACAAAGCATCCTGTAAGTATTAGTGGTTACTTTTAGTAACTCCAGCCCCAGTCTCTGATTTAGGGAGGAGAGGCTCTTCTCTACCTCTCTGTTCTAGGAAATAGGGGCCAAGAAGGGAATGATTTTCCCACAGAGGAATACGTTTGTGCCTCATCAAAGAACTTCCTCAAGGCTTAAAAGCTGGGACAGAGAGGAAGGTCCATGGGGATTCCCATGGCTTGGACAGTCAGGCCAAGTACCAAGAAGGCTAATGGGACTTTTCCGTGATTAGAGAGATCTGATCAGTCTCTGTCTTTAGGCGGCTCCACGTTGACACCAGGGAACCTGGAATTGAGTCCCATCTTTGGTTCTGCCTTGCTCCATTACCTGAGGCACCTGCTCCAGCTCTCTGGGCTTCATTTCCCCTCTTGGTAAAATGGAGACGTAGCCTCCCTTGCCTCTCCTTTCCACTTAGGGGTGGGACCTGTGAGCACATGAAGAAACATACCTCCAAGCCCTCAAAGTCTGGGCTGTTTTCTGGGTGGACAGGGACCTGAAACAAAGGGCCCTGTGAGTGACGGTGGTTGTGCTTTGGGATTCCCAGGATCATCGAGCTGAACGGGCAGAAGCCGCCCCTTACCTACAAGCGCTTTCAGGCCATCATCAGCCGCATGGAGCTGCCCAAGAAGCCCGTGGGCTCCGTCACCAGCCAGCAGATGGAGAGCTGCAGGGCCGAGATCCAGGAGAACCACGACGAAACCTACGGCGTGCCCTCCCTGGAGGAGCTGGGTGCGTACTTCCAGCCCCAAGCCTCTTGTGCTAGCACCTCCTTTTCTGTAAAATAACTTATTGGTTTTTTTTCTTTGTCAGAGTCATGCATGATATTATAGATAGTTTAGAAAATACAGAGAAATGAAATGGAAATAACAATCACTTTTACCCATCACCCAGAGAGAACCACTGTTAATTTTGGAGTATGTCCTTCTGCTCTTTCTATTCGCACTCGTATGTAATTTTATGTTTCTCGCTTATGCCTCTGTTTTTGTACTTTTCCTTCTCAGGTGACTGGACACAGTCTGGGGCTGACATCAGGGGTTTCCTGAATACCAAGATAATTAGTATTGCTTGTGTTGAAGGGGGTTGTGTCAGCCTCTCAGGTTACAGACTACACCCTTCTCCCTTTCTTCTTCTATGCTCCCTGCCCCACTTTTTAATCTGAACAAAATTAGCCTCTCACTTGAAAGCCACAGTTATTGCTAGCTAACCCGAGAGAGTGAACAGTCCAGCCTTGTTCTCATCTGCCTAGAAGGAGAAGTGGCTGGGATGGGGGAGTCAAGAGAAAGGAGAGAAAAAAAAGTCACGGTGGGAAGAGAACCAGAATAACCTAGAAAACACTAAAACATTAAGGATTATCTCAGCCCCAGTAGCACCAAGAATACCACGGTTCAGTTCTTGCCAAGCTCAAGGAACAGACCAATGTATGTCAAGACTTGCTGGGCTAGCACTGGACAGACCTGACCTTTAAACCTGCAACATGTTCCTCCCCTTGTAGGGTTCCCCACTGAAGGACTTGGCCCAGCTGTTTGGCAGGGAGGAGAGACAGAAGCTCTGGCCCGCCTGGATAAGCACTTGGAACGGAAGGTATGGCCCCCGCTTTCTGAGACAAAGAAGTTCAGGTGTTGGCACCCATGCAGTAGGGGACATTGGGTCTGGTTCATGTCCCTTAGTGCCTCTTAGCTCCAAGTGGTTGAGAAAAGAAAAATCTTCCTGATGGCCACAACAACAGCAATAATAGCAATGAGTGCTCACTGTGTGCTAGTCACTGCTGGGCTGGGTTGAGCACCTGCTGGCGTTATTTCCTTTCATCTTTCCAACAGCCGTACAAGGTAGGTATAAAGCTCTCCATTTTGTAGATTGGGAAAGTAAGGTTGAGAGAAGTTACTTAACTTACCTAAGGTCACATAGTAGTAGAGTGAGATCTTGTTCTGTCGGATTCTAAAACTTACGCTAGATTGCTTTTCTTTCATCTGTCAGCACGTTTCCCCTACTAAAAGGTTATCTGATCAGTAAAGTCCATACCAATCATTGCTTTGAGTTTATGTGTTCCCTTACCTTTTGCTGGGTCCCCTCCAAGGCACTGATTTCCATTTGCTTGGACACAGAGAACAAGTGGCCCACATTTGGGGACAAAGGCTAGGCCAAGGAGGCAGAAGAGTGGAGATGACAGATGGGATGGCAAGACTCGAATTAGGAGTGCAAAAATCTAATTTAGAGCCTGTGGATTATTATCACCTTAAAAGCATTTTGTAGAGGAATAACCCCTTAGATCATCAAGTCTGGGGCTCCTTTTTCACGCATGCCTGAAGGCCTCTTCTGTCCTGGGGACTTATGTCAGGACCTTTCAGACTCTGGTGGCCAGAGAAAATGGTGTGTCCTACACATCTGGGAGAACAAAAGGTGCCTGATGGATAGCAGTTTACCTTGATTTCGGGAGGTTTATTTTAACTCCTTCAGTTCTCCAAATCTGAAGTGAGCATCTATTCATACCAGGATGGTCTAGCTACTAGAAAGACTGCCCAATAAGATAGGCATGGAGTCTGTTTCCAGAAGCATAGTCTATTAGAGATGACAGACATGGAACAGGAATTACAGTGTGGTCGGGCTTGGGAGAGGAGTGGTTCAGAGGATTATGGGAACAAAAAATTAAAAGGGTTATATTAATCATTTCTTGAAATTTTTGAAAACAGGAGTTTTCTTACTCACACATCCAAGAGTCCTCATTGTTTGGCTGGATGGTGGTTCCATCGAAAATTTTGCTAGCATTAAGGAATGAAAGGAACACTGTGTTCAGGTCCTGGCTCCGCGGCTTTCTGCTCTGTGACCTTAGGCAAATTCCTTAGGCACCCAGTGCCTCAGTTTTGCATTCTGTAACATCCAGGCCTTTCCTTTCATCACCTTCTCTTTTGCTGCAGGCCTGGGTTGCCAACTATGAGAGACCCCGAATGAATGCCAACTCCCTGCTGGCCAGCCCCACAGGCCTCAGCCCCTACCTACGCTTCGGCTGCCTGTCCTGCCGCCTCTTCTACTATCGCTTGTGGGACCTGTATAAAAAGGTGAGGGCACAGTGAGGGTGGCACGGCCCGCCCCAGCTGCAGCCAAGTGGACCAGGGCCTTCTGGGCTACTCAGTCACCCTGAAAAGGGGCCTTCCCTTTGGCCCTGGAGGTGGGGACTAGGTTGTGGATCCTGGAGTGCTTAAGTGTGCGTATAGTCAGGAGGAGTCCACATTCAGGGGCTAACAGGGCCGAGCCCAGCCCAGCTGCTGATCTACATAAAATCCAGGTTACCAAATGGGGCAGGGCAGGCAGAAAAGCGGACCTCAGGGTGCGGCGTCCCTAGAGGTGACAGATCTGCTGACAGGAGGTGGACGAGGGCAGGCGCTCAGGGTGGACAGCAGGAAGGGCGAGGCTGGAGTCAGTCCTGAGCCGAAGAGTACAGCGACTCTCCATGGGGACTGGCTGTCACCTATCAGTGATGAAGAGATGACCGAGGGCTGCACGCAGGGCAGACCATGAGCAGATATCCCTGTGCTGATGTCCCCACCCCCAGACAGAGAGAGGGCAACACAGCCAGCTCTTCAGAGTCATCACGTACATCACCCTGTGTCTGCGTTGTCTCACAGTTCCCTATCCTTGCCGGTACCAGGCTTCTGTGGCACAGGGTAGCATTGTCAGCTTGGTGGATAATCTTGTGATTTTAGGAAAATCAGTATTTTCTTGGAGGTCTGCCCTGTTAATTCCCTCACAACCCCAGATCCAGGCTGTTGTGTATAACTTCTATAACCCAAATCTAAACTGAGTATGTTTTATGTATAATGATGGGAAAAGTCCCTTTGACATTCTAGAAAGTGGAGCCAAACACGGAGCCTTGAGGATAAGGATCGTGACCCAGCCTGAGGAGCTTGCTCCCGGGCGTGTAGTTCAGCAGTGACAGCCCTTTCCGCTGCCCACCTCTCTGTAGCCATTCTCGCTGCGTAGAGCAGGGCACAGCCAGGGCCAGGGGTTTCTTGCCGAAGTAGGCCTGCCACATGTCTAGGGGCTTTGGAGCCACCAGGTTCGTGGCAGCTCCACATTGCTTTGTGGGAGGGGCCGAGTGACATGGCAAGTGTTTGGAGCCCGCCTGCCCCTCCCACCCCCCCAGGTGAAGCGGAACAGCACACCCCCCCTCTCCCTGTTTGGCCAACTCCTGTGGCGAGAGTTTTTCTACACGGCAGCTACCAACAACCCCAGGTTTGACCGCATGGAGGGGAACCCCATCTGCATCCAGATCCCCTGGGACCGCAACCCCGAGGCCCTGGCCAAGTGGGCCGAGGGCAAGACAGGCTTCCCTTGGATTGACGCCATCATGACCCAACTGAGGCAGGAGGGCTGGATCCACCATCTGGCCCGGCACGCCGTGGCCTGCTTCCTCACCCGCGGGGACCTCTGGGTCAGCTGGGAGAGCGGGGTCCGGGTGAGTTCTCTCTCAGAGGGAAGCTGGCCTGTACCCTCTTGTCAGGCCTGGCCAAGGGGAGCACCCTCTAGGCTGGGGCACGGGGTGGGATCCCTGGGCCCAGGAGATCCCCTCCAAATCCTCTTTGCAGGCTCAGCAGGGTAGGTGGGGATCTCCAGCAGGAGGGTTCTGGCTCTTTTCTCCACGGGCACTTGGTGACTTGGGGAGAACTGTGGCAGGAGGTCCCCAAGTAGTCTGACTGCCTCACCCTGCCCCATCTAGGTATTTGATGAGCTGCTCCTGGATGCAGATTTCAGCGTGAATGCGGGCAGTTGGATGTGGCTGTCCTGCAGTGCTTTCTTCCAGCAGTTCTTCCACTGCTACTGCCCCGTGGGCTTCGGCCGCCGCACGGACCCCAGTGGCGACTACATCAGGTCAGCGTGCAGACCAGGCTCTCTGGCTCTCCTAGGATGGGGTACCCTTAGCCCTTTGAAGGAGGATCCCAGTATGCTGATGGGTGTCCGGTGTGTATATTTCAGGCGATACCTGCCCAAATTGAAAGGGTTCCCCTCTCGATACATCTATGAGCCCTGGAATGCCCCAGAATCAATTCAGAAGGCAGCCAAGTGCATCATCGGTGTGGACTACCCACGTCCCATCGTCAACCATGCCGAGACCAGCCGGCTCAACATCGAGCGAATGAAGCAGATTTACCAGCAGCTGTCTCGGTACCGAGGACTCTGTAAGGAGCTGCTACTCCCCTCGCTGTTCCCTAGCTCACTGAAAGGGAGGGCAGCGCCTGAGGGCTCACAGGGCCTAGATGGGGACTTGCAGATATTTGCAAAGGGAGATTGAGTGCTGTCTTCCAGGCCTTACGTTGACTTGACTTCCCAAGGCACAGGACACTGCAGGCTGGGCTAGATCAGGCCTCTCTGAGCAGTTGTGGCCAGTGGGGAAGACATGGAATCTCAGTGTCATGGCCAGCTCCCATCACCCTGTTGTCACTGCCCTGCAGCCCTCTGTAGGCCTTTGTGAGAACATTCTGATTACTCCCCTGCCCCTCTCGCAGGTCTCCTAGCATCTGTCCCTTCCTGTGTGGAAGACCTCAGTAACCCGGTGGCAGAGCCCAACTCAAGTCAGACTGGGAGCATGAGCAGTGCAGGTGAGTAGCAGCTGACCTGCCACGGTCTGTCCCCATCAGAGGGCACTGTACAACGACCACCACTTCAGTCACTGAGGGCTGAGGATAAAGACCAAAATGAACCTGAACCTTGCACATCATTGCAGATAACAGTGCTTTGGCAAAAACAAAACTGAGTGACCTGATAAGCGAGGGGCTAGGGGTGGGGGGGTTCCATCAGGTTATTTTAGATTGGAGTAGTCAGGGAATGCCTCTCTGAACAGGGACCTAAGTCATGAGCAGAGCCAGTCTTTCCAAGAACTGTTGGAAAAGCATTCCTGACAAAGGGAAAAGTAAGAAGAGCCCAGAGATGGGAACAAGCTCAGCCCATTCAGGAAAGGGAAGGAGGCCAGTGTGTCTGGCCTGCCCCAGGTGACATGAGGATGACATATAGTAGGAGTAGCGTTGTGTGGGCTCGGTGTCCACAAGGATTCGGATTCTGTCATCAGCGCACTGGGTGAAGGCACCAATGGGTGGTTGGCAGGGCAGAGGCGTGATCTAAGTCATGTTTTACAAAGCTCACTCTGCCTGCTGTGTGGAGGGGACGGTGTGGGCAGGAGTGAGTACAGGGAGGTTAGAAAGGACATGACTGCAGCTGTCTAGGCAGGCAGTGGCAGCACGACCTGATGGTGGCAGGAGAGAGGAAGAAGTAGACAGATTTGCCGCATTCTTCACCTCCTCCCTTGGGCTCTGGGATCAGGAATGAGAGACTGGGGAGCACTCCCCAGGGAGTTTTAGTTGCCCAGTGAGGCTGGTTTCACAGTTAAGGGTGCTGCTTACTCCTGCTCCAGGAGGCTGGGCCATCCAGGGTTGCAGAGGGAAGGCCTCACCTTTAGAGCAAGGACAGCAGACAAGCCAAATCATCTCTGGCCTGGAGCCCATGAGATTTGGGCTCAAAATCTGGCCCTGCTGTCAGCAGGCCGTGTTGTGCTCTCCTTGTACATTTTCAGGCAAGGTCACTGCTGAAAGGAAGGCTGAGGGGCGTTGAGGGATAGCATGCTGGCATCACATTGATGAGCAGGCTCCCTGTCCTCTAAAGAGCTGCACTGCACTATTTTGGGTCATGTTAGCTCCAGGCACAGTCTGTGTGACACTTTGACCTTCTCCCCTACAGGCCCACGACCACTACCCAGTGGCCCAGCGTCCCCCAAACGCAAACTGGAAGCAGCCGAGGAGCCACCTGGTGAAGAACTCGGCAAACGGGCCAGAGTGGCAGAGTTGCCCACTCCAGAGCTGCCAAGCAAGGATGTCTGAGAGTGAGTGACAGTAGCTTAGATTCAGCGTGGGAGGGAAGTGGGAGCAGGTTTAGAAAACTACTGCCCTTCCAGCTGAAGATTAAAACCCAGCAAACAAGATCAAAACCTGGTGGAGACCACGATATTTGACGATTTAAGCTCAAAAATTCTACCATTCTGACTTCTATGCCTTCTTTCTTTGTCAGATAAGGGAAAAGGAGTTGTGGGGGAGGACTCTTTCTACTTATCAAAGGGAGTCAAAATCAACAAAAAGAAAGCAGAAACTGGGTATGAAGCTGTGGAAGAAATGGCCATGTGGCAGGGTCTGAGGTGCTCCAGGCCCGACTGCCCTTGCCCTGGCAAGCTGTGTTCTGCAGGCAGGCCAGCGGAGGGCAGCACCTACCTTCTCAGGCCAGTGGACCCAGCTCCCAGTCACCCGTGCCTCTTGGAACCACTCCATTCTTTCTGTGAACAAGACTTTCCTGTGGCTTTGGCTCTATGCTTCCCTGTCAGCGTTCATCTTTCTTAGAAGACCCCTGAATGTTATTTAAAAAAACTGGCTCCTCCCTCCCTAGAACAGGAACGGTCTTTTATGCATTTCTTGGGGAAATACGTTACTGTCCCCTTTGAGTCATCATCTCAGGCTGTTCCTTATGGGCCATCTCTGTGTCACTAGATTGGAGGGCAATTTTCTCTATGAAGCTGATTGTTTCTATTTTTTCAACCTCTTCCACCTCAGGGCTAGACAGGGCCTCCTGGTTTGACCGTCTAGACTGGAATGCCAGTGAGACAGACTGTCTGAACCTTGTGTCCCTTACCTTACTAGGCTCTTCGTCAGATTTGTGCTGTCTTGTTCTAGGAACACTGGCAACCTTAGGTACTGCTCTCCTAATTATCTGTTAGCTCTGTGATACTAAGCAAAATTCATTCTGTCTTACAAACCTGGAATTTGCCAGGCTGATATCCTGACTTTCAGGTGAAAAGACCGAAGAACAGAGGTGTGAACAAGGGAAGCACAAGACAGAAAATGCGATATGATGCGTATCCACCAGGATTTAGTAGTCTGCTTAGGCAAAGAAGACAAGTAATGTGTGTTTCCTAGACAAGTGATAGAGCCTTATCACACCGCAGCTGCTGGTGGGCTGGAGCGATGAGGGAACACAGCCTGGAAGTTTACACTAGGGGCCTGAAGGTGAATTGAATTTAGGCAGCAAGGAGGGCATTTCAGACAAGCAAGGCAGCTTAATGATTATGTGCTCTTGTACAAGTTACTTAACCACTATGAGACTTGGTTTTCTCACCCATAAGTTAGGTTGTTGTTGCAAAGATTAAGTGATTAAATGTGTCAGTTAGGAATGTGTGGGACTACGAGGAGTGTATCTAAAACAAATAGGGATTTATTTTCTTACCGATCGAGGCCCAGAGATGGTTGCTACAAGGTTTGGTTTGGTGGCTTAACAGTGTCAGGGCCAGTTTTCCCGAGATTCTCTTGCTTCTTGGTCTCAAGTTGGCTGCCACAGCTACAGCCATCAATTCCTCACTCAAAGCAGGAAAGAGAAGGAATATCAGAGACAGCTGCACTCATTCATTTGACAAGCATGTATCAAGTGGTCACAATTTGCCAGATGCTGTTACAGGCACTGGGGTGTGGTTGTCAACAAGACTGGCAAAGTCCCTTTCTTCTGGGGTGCATCTTAGTGGGAGGAGACAATAAGCAATAACAAATATATACTATGTCAGGAGCCTATAAATGCTATGAAATAAAAATAAAGTTGGGTAAGAAGCTAGGAAGTAAAGGTTGGGGGACAGTGGAGGTTGTAATTTTATGATATAAGGGTTGTCAGCAAGTGCCTTTCTTTTTATCAAGAAAATCAACACTTTCCCAGAATACCCCTCCCCCCAGCTTTTCACATTGGTAAGGAGCCAGAACTGAATCATAAAGCCACACCCAAGGTGGGAAGTCTGGGATCCGCTTGTCAGGATTGATTTATACCATTGGTTTTCCAGCTTGAGTGAGCAATAGACTCCTCTGGAGAATTTGTTAAGCCACAGATTGCTAGCCCGCCCCTCAACCCCCTCCCATACACCGAGTTTCTGACGCAGCCTGTCTGGGGTGGGACCTGAGCATTTGGGTTTCTGACGAGCTCTCTGCAGTAGATGATGTTGCTGTTTGGGGACTGTACTTTGAGAATCACTGACTTAGATCAATCATGATCCATTGTCTGGACCAGGCCTATGACCCACTGAACAAAATCTAGATTCTGTTAGCTAGGAAGTGTGGACACCGATAGACAGCTAACAGTGTCCGCTTAATACACAAGATACTTAGCCCTGTGCCTGACTCATAAGTCCATTCGTACCTAGTAAATGTCAGCTGTTATTCTTATGGATAGTGTTATCATTTTAGAAGAACATAAGGTTATAGTTGGTTCTGATCATGGAGGATCTTAAATGTCAGGCAGAGGAGTCATTGGTATACCCTCTGGGAACTAAGGACCATTTTGGAACAGGAGAGTGACATGATCAAACTGGCATTTTTGGAAGATTAACCAGGTGTTGGGCTGAGCCCTGCAGAGGAAATGGTGGCGGGATGGGGCCAGCTGAGAGGCAGGGGCAGTGATCCCATGTGGGCATTACAAGGATGTAGAAGTCAGCACCTGCCTCTTGCCTTGCAGTCCAAGAGCTTGTCCATCAGCCTGTGGGGACCTTAAGGACTGATTCTCAAGGTTTACTCTGCCCTTAATTATGGCTAACTGGTTGGAAGTGGGGGCCAGGAGGTCAGAGGACAAGACAGACTGGGGAAAAACACTCATCTTCTTTGGCCACCCTGCATGCTGGTGGTGGCAGCTGGGCTGAAGAGCTTCAGCATCCTCATTGGTACAACAGTGATAACAGCATTTTGTCACCTGCCCTTCCCACTGAGCATACACATTAAGGAAACAAAATGAAAACCCATATTTGAAAAGCCTTTGAATAAGTGAAATGCAAGGTACAGATGAAATCACATTACCATCTTGCATGTGCTTCTCAGGGTTTCCTTGTATTATCATTTCTTTAGTCACAGCCAGCACACTGGACCCAGTGGACCACAGAGCAGCGGCCACGTGGCTGAAGCTGACACAGTGTCACACTGACAGGCAGGAGACTTGTCCCTTTCACCTCTCCTCTCTGTCGGTTTTAGTCATGTGACTTGGGGCAGGATACAGAAACTTCCTGAGATGCTTTAGATGTAAGGGGTGAATAATCATTGCTTACCAGACTGAAGGATCCATTACTGCGAGCTCTACAGTTTTGTGAGTGGTATTTCAAACACCTCAGGCCTGTGGCAGCTCATTGGGCCAACAGCGACTTACAGTTTAAACTGGTCCTGTGGGAAAACATGCCCTCCCATCAGTAGGTTCCATGCTTACCTCAGCCCCACACCAGTGCTGTTCTGCATTTGGTTTTATTGTACTGTGTGTTCACCAAACTAAAAAATAAGCCAGCTCCCAAATAGCTATCATTTCAGCTGCTGTCCCATGATCCCCACAGCTGCTGACTGCTCAGGATTCCATTAGCCTCAATTGTGTCCAGATCTTTCTTACTGGTTCAATTATTTTACCATAGGGGCAACAGCTCATGTGATCCATCTGCCCCTCTGCTGGTACATAGTGCTCTGTTGAGAAAAGCCCCATTGAATGTAAAAGGTTCATGGCCAAGGATACCTCCCCCACCTCCTGTTCACCAGAGCTTGGTTAGCCTTGGGGTTTCACTGAGGAAACCCTGACTTCTGGAATCTCTTCGTTGTCTTTTGGACACTTGTTTCATACATGAAGTGCAGTCTGTAAAGTGGTACCCAGCAGAAGCAGAGGCACTGTGGAGTTTGGAAAGGAGCCCCAGCTTACCCTCACCCTGATGAGTGGCTGCCCCTGGCCTGGGAGCCTAGGATCCTTCACACAGGTTGCCTCACTGCTCTGCTTCTCAGCTCAGGGCCTGGAAATGAGAAGTTGGGACTCAGCGTCCCCTTGTACTTTCCCTGGCACTTGCTCAGTAGCTGTTGACTGATGGCAGTCCCTTCCCCTTTGCTATATGACTTGTATGGTGCCAGGAGGGTTCGGGTGGGGATGACTTGAGGAGTGAAACAGGAGCTCAGCTTTGTACCCCATCCAGGCCCAACTGCACCTCTGTACTTCCCTGCTCCTAACTGGGGAGCTGGTATCAAACTCTGCCCCTCCCAAGCTCTTGGCACTGTGCCTTGCCCAGTATGGTGGGGAGAGGGTGACATCTGCGACTTGGTTACAGATTTCAAATACTTTCCTCCAGACCTTGAGCTGGCATGGGAGCCTTCAGCGACATAAGCTTGTTTGTGCACATTATCCCCACATCCCTTCTGCACTTGGATCGGGGAAGAGTGGACTTACAGATTTGGGTTTCTTATTAGCATCCAATGGACAGGCAGGGGTGTGAGGGCACAGGTGCCCAGGGAGCCATCCTGACTGGCAGTGCACGCTCGGAGGGAGCCAGTCATTCGTTTATTTTGTGTTCCAGCTGCTTCTGTGTTTCTTGTGTTAATGACAGGTTGAGAGAGTTGGACAATCAAGAGATTGATTTTTCAGTGCATGTTTTATGAGTTAATTTTTCCCTTGGTGCCCCTCCCCTGGCTGTTCTTCCCTTTCCTTTCATGCTGCTGTCAGCATTTTCCTGCAAGGCCTTATTTGATTTCCCCAGTCCCCTTTTTCTGCAGACTTATGCCCCAGCTTGAGAACACAGGGGCCAGCTAGTTGTCTGCGGATCAAGCACCTTGAGTAACTAGTTGAACAGCACTTGGATTAGCTTTGTAGTCCAAGACACGCTGGTGCTTCCAAACCTTGCTTTTCTGTGTTTGTGTTTTTGAACCCATCAAAGAAGGACTTGGGTCACTGGGGCTTATCTGAGGCTAGGACACTGCTACCTCCCTTCATGAGCCTGCCCCATAGCTAAAGCATGGCTGAATCCACATACATCTGAATTGCTATCATAGCCACCTGAGTGCATCTCACCCCCTTACCTTATAAGCTTAGGCAGTGGTTCTTCACCCCTTTTTGGGTAACCCATGCTTTGGGGAGTCTCATGAAAGATGGAGCCTCTCCCCAGACAACTGAACCTATTCAGACAGTGAAAAATGTACACAGAGCTTCAGGGTCTTCATGGGCCATCCCTTAAGCCTCTCCTTGGACCCCTAAAGGACCCCCAGAGTAAAAGCCCTTGTCCTGTGAATCTTCAAGCACTCTTTATCTTCTCCCATGCGTGGGGGTGGCACAAACACAGGAAACAGAAGTATTGGGTAGGAGCCTGTGGGATGTGTCTCCAGCCACGAAGTTCCCAGTTTCAGAAGAACAGCCAGCTCTTTGGCTGAATAGCAGGAGCCAGACGGACCTGCGTATAAAATACACATCACCATTAGCATGTCTCAGTAAACACATACTGTACTCTTTAGTAACATACTTATTTGTAGTGAAAATATGCAGCTAGGTTATTTTCGTGCAAGCTTAAGTGGAAAAATTGTGGAAAGTAATACACGTCTTAAAGAGCAAGGTGCTCAGTTCTGACCTATACAGGCGCCCACTCCTACATTCACTCTTTATTTTACCCAGCTTCTAGATAAATTCCCTGATGATACACTCGAGATAAAATCATTTTCAGATTTAACATTTGTCTTGAAAGCGTTGCATGTGTCAGAAGACTGATTTTTAAATCCCTGACTCCAGTGTTTTTAACTCTTTTTTTTTTTTTTTTTTTTTTTTGCTTTCTGGTATGTGGGTAGCTCCCTGACTGGGAATCGAACCCAGGCCACAGCGCAGACAGCGCCAGCGCTGAAGCCTTAAGCCACTACACCACCAGGGAACTCCTGTCTTTAACTCTTGATAGCATTTTCCCTGTTTTGTTAACATCTGAACTTGCACGTATGTCGCTCAGATATTAGTCTTCATGCCACCATGTTGAATTTCTTCTTTTTATATCCTCTTAAAATCTTAATGAGTAGTACTATACAATGTAGAGATTGCTTAGTGTTAAACACAGATTTTGGTATCAGACAGACCTGGGTTTCCCATCGTGGCTCTGCCAGTTATGAATGCTGCAGTCTTGAGCAAATCATTTATGCCCTCTGGCTTTAGTTTTCTCGTCTGTAAAAATAGGGCCATAATTTCAGGGTTAATGGGATCACAAGCTGTATTCATTTGCTCTGGCTGCCGAAAGAAAGCACTGCAGACTGGTGACTTAGACAACAGAAATGTATTCCCTCATAGTTCAGGAGGCTGGAAGTCTGAGATCAGGTCAGGTGACAGCAGAGTTGGTTTCTTCTGAGGCCTCTGTCCTTGGCTTGTAGATGGCTGTCTTCTCCAGGTGTCTTAATAAGGCCTTCTCTCTGCTTTCTGTGTCCTAATCTCCTCTTCTTATAAGGATACCAGCCATATGGGATTAGGACCCACCCTAATGACCTCATTTATCTGAATTACCCCTTTTAAGACCCTATCTCCAAAAACAGTCACATTCTGAGGCACTGAGGGTTAAGGACTTCAACACATGAATGAGGGAGGGCGTTGGGGGCGACACACAACTCAGCCATAAGGCAAGTGCACAGTGCCTGACCCAGCATGGGCTCAGTAAGCCTTCTTATTTTTTTATTTGTTTGTTTGTTTGTTTGAGGGGAGGTTCCCTGGCTGGGAATCGAACCCAGGCTGCGTTGAGGGTGCCGAAGCCCAGCCACTACACCACCAGGGAACCCCCTTCAGTAAGCCACCTTATTTTCTGCCTCACCAACGTTTAAACTATACAGACTTTTAACGAAATGCTGTATGTCTCTGTGCCCTCTCAGACACACTAGACCTATTTAAACGTGCAACCAGCATTATGACAGGCTTACCCTGGCCTCTGGTATCAGGCATGAGGGCGTTTCTTCTCTGCCCCAGATTCAGGATGTTATAAATCTTTGAAATGAGTCATCCTTGTGCCTCCTCTGTCCTCCTCTCAATCTTCTAGCACAATGCCAGGGTTCTTTGATCTGTATGTGGAAATTTCTAAACTCAGTCATTGGCTTCCTCTTCAGAATTACTAGGCCTGGCTGGCTGCTCTTCCAGCCATTTTTTCCTGGCTCTCCATCTCTGGCAGCAGCCAGTGTGATTCAGAAATTGCCCTTGTCGTATCTTAGCAGGTGTCCCCCAAGGCCTCATCTAAGTCACGCATGGCCTTCTCCTCCTCCACCTCTGCTGCCCTCAGCCCTGGAGCACAGGAGGCCCAGAGGGGCTGCAGGGCAGAGCTTGCTCTGTGTCAGAATCTCAGAGGGGCAGTGTTCAGTCACCTGATGGCATCCCAGCAACAGCCCTGTCCCCAGGCACTGTGGCACATGCAGTTCACTCCAGGCTCTTCCCAGTTCCCAGTCTGAGCGTCCCCCAAGAAGCAGTCAGAGGAGCTGTGTCCCTGGACAACTGAGCAGCCTCCTGAATGCTCCTTTTTTGCACTTGTTTTTCTCTTTCAGCTGCAGCACTGTGGCTCCGTGAGCAGAGCCTGGATGCCCAGCAGCCACCACGGCCGCAGAGTGCAGCCTGCAGAAAAGCTGATCACCGACAGATCAAGCGAGCCTGTGTGTGTGTGCGCGCGTGTGTGCAGAGGAAGGAGTGATGTGCCTTTTTGCGTGTGCATGCATCTGTTTACACTCTTGTGATTCTAAATGCTGCCTGGGCTGGAGAAGTACCTGTAGCAGCTTCACCTCAGCCTGCAGACACCAGGCGAGAGGTCGTGGCTGTGACTTTTAGCCATGGCCTGTTCCTGTGGGCCGGCTGCCCTGCCTGATGCAAGAGTGGTCGAACCCTAGCTGAGATTCTGGCATCTGCCCCTCCCCTAGCCCTCCCGCCCGCCCTCCTCACATCAGACTGAAGAGCAGGCGGGCAGCATTTCTGGCTCCTGTCCAGAGCATGGGACTCTAAAGGTAGCCAAAGTCCTGCTGGGTTCCTCCTGACTGTGGAGGCTGAGCAGGCTAGAGTGGACGGATGCTGTCCAGACAGTCACCTGGCCTGCTTTCATTCTTATTTTATAATAAAATTCCCGCTACTGGGTCCTTCAGACCCTTCCTCAGGCATCTGGAACAAAACACAAGGCTGTGGACAGATCTGAAAACTTTCTGCCATCATGCGAAAGTACCCTAGTACCTGTGTACACGGCACTATAGATGGAGCCTAGGCAGCACATCCAGCTGTTAGGGGTGAAAACCCAAGGTTGGGATTAAAATCCCAGCTCTTACTGTTCCTTCCCCAGAAGCTGAGAGCCAACCTCAGAGCTGACTGTGGAGACCGGGTGCCTCCACAGCAGAAGGCCAGGTGCCTGGCTTTTCTGGCCACACTCCAGGGTACCACAGTGCTGCCACTGAGGTCAGCTGCCACCCAGCCAGGGAAGCCATTCTAATCTGTGTTCTGTAGGGTCCCAGAGCCTGCTCGGGACTGGTCAGCATCCAAGCTACCATGTCAGCTCTGCCAGTAGCTGAACACTAAGGACCCAGGCAGGTAGACTCGAGTAGGGACTGCCAGGGACAGTTGGGAAAGGTCCAAGTCATGATCCCACCCTGCACACCAACCTTTCCAGAAGGAACAGGTGGGAGGTTTGTAGGGACCCGGAGAAGCCAAGGCCCTACATTCCAGGGGTGGCCTGTGCCTCCCACCATCGAAGGCCTGTGTTGAGAAAGATGTAATGAAAAGAAGGCCTATGTGGTCAGCTGCAGCAAGTCTTCCTTCCACCCTGTGGCCTGCACTTGAGCCACAAAGTGTGTGTGCATGTGTGTGCGCGTGCGTGTGCGCGTGTGTGTGTGTGTGCGTGCGCGCACGTGTGTACACACGCGTGTAGCTGAGAGGCTAATTCCTCTTTGAATTTTTGTCCTCACATGTAACATTAAGCTGGCCTCTGGGCCTTCTCCTCTCTACCTCCCTGTGACCTTTCCTAGCCTTATAGCTGTTAACTCCCTTGGCCCCAGCCCTGTCCCTCACTGTCCTCTGTCCTCAGACCAGAACACTGGGGTCAGGCCCTGTCTCCTGCAGCTGCTGAGCACATTGACAGACTTCTTCCTGAGATGTCCTCAGGTGTTCTCAGCCAGAGAGCTGCCTTTAGAGTCCAATTGTTGTATGTATGTCACCCTCACTAGCCATGTCCTGTGATCATGTGGGGTAGCAGGACACAGGTGATGGTGTGTATTCAAAGCATTAGCTTGGGAACTTCCTTGTTCCCTTAGCCCCACCCAGGAGAAAGAGAACGGGGGACTACTGCCAGAGAGGGAGTAGGGCAAGCCTGGAGGGGCTGGTCTGAGAAACAGAAGGCTGGAAGGGCCAGAGTCAGTATTCCTTTAGCAGCTCCTGCAGATACCGGGCCGCGTCCCTTTCCCTGCCTTTTTTGATAGTGGCCCTCTTCCCCAAGGTACAAGTTGGCCAGACCACCCACCCCAACTTTACCATCCCTGGCATGCTGGCCCATTCCCAGTGGAATGGAGAGGTCTCCTCCGAAGCTGGGAGGAGAGGGGTGAGGAGAGGGTGCATCCAGTGGCCTGGAGCTCTACAATGGCCAAGTGCCTCCCCTCTCCTGGCCCAGGTGTCCCTGGGGCTACTGTAGAGCATTGCCCCAAATCCTGATGCAAGGGTCAGCATGGGGAAGAGATGGTCGCAGGCAAAATGCACTTTATACAGAGATTTTCTGTTGCTGGGAAGGTATGTTTCTCCCACAGTGTGTCTGTGAATATTCCCTTGTTTCATAAATGTCTGATCCTGTCTGAACAGAGCTGTGCTGTTGTCAATCTTGTGGAAGGTGTGGGAAGTGGGAGTCAGTAAGGCTGAACCTGAATGAAGCCTTCGGCCAGACCATCTTAGTGCTACTGGAACCAGGAACCTTTACCCCTCCTTGGAGGTCATGGGGATGAGCAGAGTGAGGAGAGATGGAGGGAAGGGAGGCTCCTAGGTGAGCAACTGGAGCTCCAGATCTTTGTCAGAGCTGGGAGTCAATGAGCCAGAATTAGTACAGAGCACTCCAGGCCCAAGATGAGATTCCTGAGAGCTGTTCTGCAATGACCCGGCCTTTGGCCCACTTAAACCTCCCAGGCTGGGGAACAGTCATGGACAGGGCCCTCTCCAGGCCTTCAGTCCATCCTTTACCTTAACTCCACCACTTAAGCTGCAGCTATGTGGTGCAGAAGGGGTGCAAGCCCAGGGCCTGGAGGCTGACTTGGCACATGCACAGTGCAGGGACTTCTGTGAGGGTTTCTAGACTTGGACCACTGGAAGTTAAAGCATTGTTAGCCCACACCCCAACTTCCTGTGGGAAGGGGCTCAGGCAAGACCCAAGAATATCGCAAACTGCCCTGCATAGAGTGAGAAAGAGGAAAGGGGAGGAATTTGACCCTGGGACTTGTCTCATTCTTGGCTCTGCTTTGAAGCTCCTGATGGCCCCCTTCCCCCAAGACTTAGTCCTACCCTTTCCACTCTTTCCTTTTGGCTTCTCTAATGTGGCTTTGGTTTGGCCTCCAGAGAGCTAAGATACCTTTGTTCTTGAGCAAAAGGTTCAGGAGGTTGGTGTTGTCACACACCCCTGACCTGAAAATGCTCTTGTTGAGACAAGAATACACTCTAAGGAAAAATTATTAGCCACTATGGCAAGACTCCTTTCATGGGAGGAAAAGCTAGGCACAATAACAGCAGGTGGTTACTGTTTGGGCCTAGTAAAGGGAGCCTGAGCCAAGACAACAGGAAAGGTAAAGTGCCCCCCATGCCTGGGGCTGGAGCTGGGGGGTTGTTCACTGGTGTCTGTAGCTCCTTTTCGGATGCTGTGTTGAAGGAATGGGGTGGCTTGACCATTTGACAGTCCAGCTTTGCAAATAAGGTTCTACAAGCTAGTTAACAGTTTGCTCTGCCCTTTCTTCAGAGATAGATGAAGGACAGGATCTTAGTGTTTCTCTCAGGTGGCCAGAAAAACCAGTGAGGTTTAGAGTCTCTATGACCCACCAAAGCTGGGGCCCTAACCTTGGCCAGCAGCCTATGTGTCCAGCAGTCCATGTTCTCTGAAAGAACTTACAGTCTTAGCTCTCTTAGGGGGAAGAAGACCAGGAAGAAACCACAGCCTGAACCTAACAGGAATAGAGGTACTAGAGGCATCAGAAAAACCACCAAAAGAATCCCAAGAAGTCAATTTTGGGAGCAGAAGGAAAGGTCCTGAGTCTCAGAATATGAGAAGCCAGCTATGGAGTATCGGTGCAAAAGAGGGGTGCTCTTCAGGAAATGCAGTTGAGGTGCTAAGTGAGAAGAGGGACAAATCTGGGAAAGTCTTGAAATGGAAGAGGAGAAGCTGAGAGAAGCCAAGAGAAAGGGTTTATTCCACCATTAGTAGCTCTTTGGGGCTGAAGCAGGGCTTGAGTCAATCTTAAGTGAGGAGACCCTCTAAGGATAGTCCTTGGGAGGGTCCCCTCAAGGTAAGGGGACAGGACGGGATGAGACCTGGATCCCAGCAGGAAATGGGGTTGTCTTAGCCTCCAGTGACAATATACTTGTGTTATGTTTCATCCTCACAACTATGACAGGGACCATTACTGTCCCCATTTCACAGATGAGAAAACCAAATCTTAGGACTGTTACATCAATAATGCAAGGCCACACCACCTAGTCACTTGGGGAGCCAGGCTGTGACTTCACACCACCTGACTCCAAATCTGTCTGCTCTAGGAGCCCACTCCCAACACCCTCTCACCTTTCTCTGCCTTCCTCCACGACGACCCTCCCTTCCTGTCCACCTTCTTTGTGTGCTAGGGGGTTAGCAATTAAGACCCTGGGGAGCAGGTCCTGCCATTAGTTATCTGATATCTGGGCACTAGGCCCACGCCAACTAGCAGAGCTTGCACGGGCACGGGGGTGGGAGGCTTTGCGGGAGGGGTAAGAGGACAGAGGAGACAGTGTAGGATTCAGGGCGGGGCGGGGCCAAACCCGGGGGCCGCGGGGGCTGCAACTTCAGCACCTCGGAGAGCGCCAGCGGGCGGGACACATTGGCCCGGGGGCGGGGCGGGGGCGGGGAGGGGCGGGGCGAGGGCGGGGCTCACGACACCCTAGCCAGGGCCCGGGGGCGCGCTCGCGCCAGTCCCGAGAGTGGCGTGCGGTCCGGAACCGCGCACTACCCTGCGCAGGTGCGCCCTCCTCGCCCGCCCAGCCGGAGCCCCGCGGCGGCAGCGGCGGTCTCCCGCCGCGTCCCCGCCTCCTTCCCCTCCGCCGCCTCCGCCGCCTTTGCCACCGCCTCCGCGCCGCGCTCCGCCCGGATGGCCAGGGCTGTGCGGGAGAATGGCGGAGCGAGAGAGCGGTGGCCTGGGCGGGGGGGCCGCGTCCCCGCCTGCCTCCTCCCCGTTCCTGGGGCTGCACATAGCGTCGCCGCCCAATTTCAGGTGAGAATCCCTGGCCGCCGCGCCCCGCCCTTCAGCCCAAACTGATCTGCTTAGGCTCCCCGCTTCCTCCAGGAGCCTCCAACACACACGCATACACATCCACCCACCCACCCAGACCCCGGGAACGGGAGGGAAGCCTGGAGATGGAGTCTCTTCCCTGGACAGAGTCCCCAGAATCCCCCTCAGCCTCAAGTCCAGACCGATAGCTGCTGCATGTCCATGGTGCAGCTTCCTCCGCCATTCCATGTCCTAGGCTAGGAGATTCTGAGCTGCAATTAAAGGAAGGGGCGCGGAGGCCAGCTTCTCCCCCACTTTGAGGGACGGGCACTGGGTTGAGATCCCACAGGCAGGCAGGCCAGGCCTTGCTTGTGCCCAGTCCGAAGCCTTCTGAATAGAGATGGGAGCAGGCTGGGGTGTCCCGTGGTCCCAGTTCTTGGAGCAACCGACAACGTCGGTGCTGGAAGTAGGGAGTGGTTGGCCCCTCCCCCAGCCCTGCGTGGCCAGCGGGGCCTAACTCCCAGGGCTGGCGTGGCCAGGACCCTCTGTGGATTTGGACAAACCCTGACCTTGTCAGGTGTGTGCAGGTGCAGAAAATTCAGTCTTAACCCAGAGATTAAGGCCCAGCTGTGGAAGAGGGAGTCTGGTTTGGACACCCAGGAGTAGTCAGGGACATTGCTGGGGCGGGAGTGTCCCTGAAGGAGTCGTACCCAGGACCCTGATCTGAGCTCCCCTTCACTCCTTTCCCTGCCCCCTATCTGATGTTAGGCAATGGAGGGGGTGGGTTTCAGAGAAGTGTACAGTAGGTGTTGAGGGGGAAGGGTTGATGTCCCTTTCCCATATTCCTGGGCCCAGCTGGAGAGAAGGAAGAGGAAGTGTAGCTGCTCCAGAGCCTCCAAGGAGAGAGGCCTAGACATATCCCATTGTTTCTCCCTCTAATGAGCTGGCGCCTCACCCTCTCCTGGGGCCCCCACCTCAGCCAGGCCCCAGCTGGTCTCTGGCGCCAGCCCCTCTTCTGACCAAGGGGTTGCTGGCTCCCTGGTTCTCAGGTGGGCAGGGACCCCTGTGGATCTCTAATGGCATCATCAGGACTAGAAACCTCCCCTGAGGCCCTGAGCTGAGCCCAGAAGACCAGAAGGAGAGGACCAGATGGAGGAGGCCACGCCTGAAGGCTCGAAGGCTGGGGCCTTTGTGGTTAGTGCCTCAGAGTAACAAGACTGAGGTCTGAGACTGACTCCACTTGGCATGACTCGCTGCCTCTGTGCCAACACTGCCTTCCTACCAGGAAGAGCATTGAGCTTAGACGGACCTGGGTTCAAATCCTAGCTCCATCACCTTCTAGCTGCATGACCTGGGCAGGGCTTTGTCCTCCCCGAGTCCCATATGTTTGGTGAGCTAATTAATATTGATTCCTTAATGTATGTCAAGTGGGTGCTTAACAAGTGTCAGCCCTCCCTATGTGCCAGCAGGCATTTACATAGTTCCTTACTGCTCAGAGCATGTCCCCAGGGCTGGCTCACTTGGCCCTCATAACCACCCCGGGCGTGGGGATTGGTCTGCCCATTTTATAGATGAGGAGATTGAGATTCAGGAAGGCAGGCCAGCTTGCCCAAGGACCCTGAGGAAGTCAGAGCCTGAGGCCGGACTAGAACCCAGATCTGTGTGTTCAGTCCACTCTAGCTCCAGGCCCTGCCTCTGGCCCAGAAGACAGCTTTGGTTCCCCTCACCGGCTTCCTGATCCCAGGTGACAGTGCTCAGGCGGGTTATCATGGGTGCTTTAGTGAGAAGAGGTGGATACCAGTCAGTGAGTGTGTCCAGTCCTGGGCCAGATGGGCGAGGGTGGCGATATGCCAAGGCTGAGGCGTGGGCTGGCCCTCCAGGACACCACGGCCTCACTGTGGAGACAAGGCCTGCTCGTGGGAATAATACGAGCAGTGTCTCCAGCCCCACGTGGCCTGCCCACACTGCTGCAGCAGCTCCCTGCCCAGTCTGCTTTAACCCTGGGTAAAAGTTACTGCTCTCGTGTGGCTCTTTGGTGGGTCCAGCGGCCCTGGGTTTGATTCCTGGCTTAGCCTTCTTAGCTGTGCACCCCAAGACTGGGCACTTAACCCCCTGAGCCTCTGTTTCTGTGCAGAGCAGTCCTAAGACTTGGAGGAGACAACACATGTTGAGTATTCCAAGGGTTGTGGGGAGCTACATTCATGCAGCAATGTGGTGATGATGATGTGTGTGCACCCACCGCCGCCCCCTCCCCACACCACTGTCAGCTTCCAAAAGTCATAAGGAGTTAAGTCAGTTCCTAAACTTTGGTTTGCCCAATTCCCAGCACAGAGTAGGTGTTCAGTAATGCTTTATTGGTTTATTATTTAATTATGAATAAAATTAGGTACCACCCTCCTAGAGTACAAAGAATAACAGTGCACACTGTCACAGCGTAAGAGTGGTAAGCATGGACCCCTGGGAGGCTCTCCCTTTGCCCTTCTGAGCACTTTCTGGGCAGGAGCATGTGGTTCCTCTCAGAAGCACATAAACAGAGTAGTAGTATTATCCCCGCTTTGCCGACAAAGAAACTGAGGCATGAAGAGGTTAGAGAAGTGGCAGAGCTGGGATTTGAACCCATGCAAGTCTGATTTCAGAGCCGCCCTGAGAAGAGTGCCCTGGGATACTGGGGGAGAGTTGGAGGGGGTAAGCATGATGTGGACCTGGAAGCCAGGGGGAGCATTTGCTGGTTGATTGTTGATGTAAATAAATTATGTGTTCCTTTATTCTGATTAGAGAAATGCTCCAACCAGTTACTAATAATTACCTCTGGATATGGTATGGGGGAGGGATTTTCACTTACTTTGCACACTTCTGTATTCTTATTTTTACAACAAACATCGGTTACTTTTGTAACTTACAAAATAATTTTCAGAATTTAATATTAAAGTGATACATGTTCATTACAGGCATATCTCGTTTTATTGCACTTCGCAGATTCTGCAATTTTTTTACAGATTGAACGTAAGATCCTCCACTAGCAAAAAGATTACAACCCGCTGAAGACTCAAATGATGGTTAGCATTTTCTAGCAGTGAAGTTTTTTTTCTTTTGTGGGAGGTTCCCTGGCTGGGAATCGAACTCAGGCCATGGTGCTGAGAACGCTGAAGCCTAGCCACTACACCACCAGGGAACCCCACTATTTTTAAATTAAGGTATGTGCCTTGATTTTTTGACATAATGCTATTGCACACTTAATAGACTACAGTGCATTGTAAGCATAACTTTTACATGCACTGGGAACCCAGAAAGTCACGATGTGCTTTATTGTGACATTGACTTTATTACAGCCGTGTCCAACCTTTTGGCTTCCCTGACCCACATTGGAAGAATTGTCTTGGGCCACACATAACATACACCAATATGAATGATAGCTGATGAGCTAATAAAACAATCACCAAAAAAATCTCATAAAGTTTTAAGAAAATTTACAAATTTGTGTTGGACCTCATTGAGAAATTCACTCTTGCAATATTCACTATATTGCGGTGATCTGGAACTGAACTGCAATATCTCCGAGGTATGCCTGTATCAAGAAAACTCAGTAAGAGAATTTAGAAACTGCTGCAATGGCTACATTGAGCTGAGTAGGTAGGAGGAAGGGGAGGGACAGAGGGACAGTCCATGTAGGAGGGACAGAGGATGCTCACGGAAAGTAAAGAGACATTAGAAATCAGCTCATCCAAACCAGCCCTCTCCCTCTTTACTTTAGAGGAAACAGAGAGGCTAAGTGGCTTTCCTAAGAACACACAGCAAGGTAGTGTCAGAGCTGGGACAGAACCTCGGCCTCATGACTCCTTGGAGTGCAGTAATTTTACCCCACCACACTGCCTCAGGGATGAGGGAGAGGCCACCAAGAGGTGCAGGGACCTCCTTACCTGTCCCTTCACAAGGTGGACACACTTGGCTAGACCTTCATTCACTCAGCAAACATTTGCCCTTTGCCAGGCTCCCTAGAGGCAGACACTGGCCTGGTCATTGTGCAGGCGGTGGTGTAGGGGGTGTCAGGCAGACAAGTCCTGCTACACAGGCTGGTGGGTTGTAGGCGACTAAGTAGTCAGGGGCCTGGGGTCCAGCGGGTCAGCAGATCAGGAAAGGGTGGGCACACGTCACTCAAGAGGAGGAGGGATGAAGAGGGAGGGGCAGCATGGACAAAGGGCCTAAGAAAAGAGAGCAAGCGGGGTGTCTGCCACCCAGTGTGGGCGAGTGTGAGAGCAGGGCATGAAAGCTCGAAGGCCATGCGGGGGCCTTGGCCGTCCACTGCTCGGGAGTGGACAGTGAGGCAGGGAGACCGCTGGCCGTCCTGCAGGGGCAGATGTGAGGACGATTTAGGGGGTGGACGACTGGGGAGGGGACTGGTTTAAGGAGTGGAGGAGAGACAGGAGTCCAGGATGGGGCTGGGGCTCTTGGGGATGTGGTGCCCGGGGAGGCAGATTGGCAGGCAGCCGGCTGAAACTTTTTAAACCTGCAGACTTTGGGGTTGGTGGTCACTGCGGGACCCAATTGGAGGGTTTAGCAGGCAGTTGGTTTGGGGTCCAGGGCTCTCTGGAGAGGATTGGGCTGAGGCAAAAGACTCCAGGAGTCTCATCATGGAGAGAGATGGCACTGACGCCTCAGAGAGAACATGGCTACCCAGGAACCGGCAGTGCAGGGAGAGGACCCGGGATCAGGCTGAGGAATGCCGGCCCGGTGGCCTGTTTCAGCAGCCATGTTTCTGTAGGCAGACGGGGGTGGCAAAGCCGTTCCTACCGGAGGAGTTGCCCCACCCCCAGCCCTAGCCTGGCAGGACCCCCTAATCTCACTCCCGGTGCACCCTCAGTGTGGGGACAGTGTTGACTTGTCCCCACAGCCCAGACATGGCCAAGGCAGGATTTCCAGCCTGGTTCTTTGATGTCAGAGCCTTAAAGCTGGTCTCTGGATTGTCGGGACTGGGCCAGTTTTATATATATATGTATTTTTTTTTTTAATTTTTTTTTTTTTTTCGCTTTTTGGTATGTGGGTAGTTCCCTGACTGGGAATCGAACCCAGGCCGCAGCGCTGACAGCGCCAGTGCCGAAGCCTTAAGCCACTACACCATCAGGGAACTCCCCAGTTATTTTTTATTCCACAAATTGGGTCACTGCCACCCCCACCACCACGGGTTCTTCCCCATTCTAGAATGCCATCTCTGTCCCCTGGCCCTACTCTTGCAGTCATTCACAAAATCCCTAGGAGCATTGGTGATGGGCCGTGCCTCATTCTGGGACTGGAGGTGCCCGTGGTGCCATCTCAGAGCTTCCCGTGTTGCAGTCAACCAGTACCTACATCCTTTAATGGGCATCTACTTAGTGCCTGCGGCGTACAGGGTCTTGGGCTTTGTGCACAGATTACAACAAGGGTGAGGAGTCGGGGCCAGGGTGACTGTGATGGCCCCTCCCCGCAGGAGCCACCCTGTGAGAAGGCAAACAGCCCAGAACCGGGACCGGGAGCCTGGTGAGAAAGTCTGTCACGGGGAGCCGAGGCGGAAAGGTCTCCCTAGGTCCCACCACGTCTCCCAGCCGGGTCCCGATGCTGTTTGCTCCTATGTGTGAGTCATCACAGGAAACCGTAAGGTCACACCTCCTGTCGTTTTGCTCGTTGTATTGTATCACCCGCTGCTTTCCCACATGAACACACGGACCTTGTAACACCCGTGGAGCGGGCTGCGCGACACGCGTTGTGACCACTGGGTGGCCGCAGCTTAGCCGCCCCTGGTGCCGGGCTCTCTGGGTGTTTGCAGTTTGCTGGCATGAGGGGTACATACCCTGTGTGTAAAGGTTTTCCACGTGCGGGGTTGTGTTCTCGGGATAGTTTCCCAAAGGTCTAATCCCAGAGTTCTTGCTGCACATGGGCACCAAGATCAGACACGTTATGTCCCCTCGTAGGGGGTGTCCCTTGGGACTTGTTTCTTGTGTTGGGTTCAGTTTTCCACTGGAGATGACCCCAGTGTGGACATGGCTGGGAAGGGAATTCCAGCAGAGGAACAAATGCAGCCTGACCCATGTCCAACCAGAGCTGGGGGTGGGGTGCAGAGAAGGTCCCGAAGGTGAGGCTGGGCCTGGCTCCCTCCCCGCCCACCGGTTCAGCCAGCCCCGCCTCCCAGAGACCTCCCTGTCCTACCCCAGATGCCAATCTAGTGGGGACCTAGGCGTTGAGATATCCAAGGGGAAAATCTAGAAAGACCTGGGATTTCAGTAGTTCATTCCTTCAACATTATAAGTACCTGTTAGGTGCCACGCAGTGCTGTTGACCCAAGCAGACATGATCCCACCCTCAGGGGCCAGCAGCCTCTAAGGGGAGCCCGCCGTGTGCACAGAACCCAAAGGTAACGTGACATTGATCGTGGGTAGTTGCTTCCAGCAAGAGGGACTACAAGGGCCCGTTGCAGGACTGTTTGGCCTGGTCACAAAGGTCAGAGAAGGCTTTGTTGAGGGAGCCAGCAGGGCAGAAGCCTGGAGAGTTGGGGTGGGTGGGGAGATGGGGGCCAGGTTGTGGGGAGATGACATAGGCTGCAGGGAAGAGGAGGCCCTGCGGAGCCTTCCGGGGACTGGTGAAAATTCTGGCCCCTTTCCCTAGGGCCAGGGGAAGCTCTTAAAGGATTCTGGGCCACGGAGGGGTGGCGAGACCAGATTTGCATTTCGGGTGGTTTTGGTTGCCCACTGGAGAATGGCCTGTGGGGGAGCCAGAGGGAAAGAGGGAACCTGCTTAGTGATGAGCAGTGGGTCCACAGGAGTCCTGAGAACTCTCCGAGAGCCATCTTTGCTCATGCTCTCTGTCACAAGAGGGCCCTGTGGGGCACCATAGCCAGGACCCAAGGTCACTCAGCTGACATCCTTACCTCACTCCAGGAGAGCCAGGAAGCCCAGAATGGCCTCTGGACAGCCAAATGACTGGCTCGGATTTGGCCTTGCTCAGCTAAAGCCTCAGCACTTTGCCACTTAACCCTTACTTTGCACACACTTCTAACTCAGCCCACCACTGGCTTGAAACAGCACATGACAAAGAGGGTAGGGCTGCTGTAGGTGGAGAGAGGATAACAGGGAGATAGGGCAGGGAAAAGGCCATGGAATGAACATCAGACCCCCAAAAGAAGGTTGTTCATATAGGAGAGCTCAGCTCCGGGCAGGGGGTGTGCAGAATGCAGCGAGGAGCCTGCTGGGCCAGGGGAAGCACTGGGGCCCTGGTGTGGCTGGAGATCAGCTTAATGCAGGAAGCAGGGTCCTCGAATCCAAAGACAGACTCCAAAGGTCAGGGTCGTCTCAAGAGACCAAACTCACAGAAGAGTCACCAGATGTTATATGGATGGGAGCTGCGTGGGTGAGCAGGTCTGATGGATAGCAGCGGCCTCTCCAAACAGAAGCTGACGAGGTCCCCAGCTCCAGAGGCCACCGCCGGAGGCCTGTGTGACTGGGCTGTGAAACACAGCTTTCGTTGGCCTCCTGATGCTCAGGGCTCTAGTGTCCTTAGGGAAGACGGACGGTGGGAGCACGAGGGCCCCTCCCTCCTTTCCTTCCTCTCCTGCTTCCTCCCCACAGTTGCTGTCCCTGAGCCTGGAGGAACGGGTGGGCCTGTGGGCGGGCCTGTGGGGGGCCTGTTTAGCATTCCCCCCCACCCCCCCACCCCCCGGGAGGCTGTCCCTGCGCTTTGGCTGGGAGACCTAACACATGGGGTGCGTGGAAGGGGCGGGCAGGGCAGGGCCTGGGCGGGCAGGGTGGGGCTTGGCGAGTTACAAAGGAGACTCCTTCCACCTTGGTCGTGACCTCAGCACCGCGGTTCACAGACACTCTGCTCTGTGAACCCTCACCAGCAGGTGGCGCGCACGTGCGGGTGGCCTTGTTTTCTATGTGGGGAAACACGTGGCCCCTGTGTCTGAGTCTTAGTGTCCCCATCTGGAAAATGGGCAAAATAAACCCCCTCCCAAGGTTGCGGTGCGGACTGAGGGAGAGGCAGGGCCTCCGGAAGGTTGGTGGCCGGAGCATGGTCGGTGCTCAGGAGATGGAGAGTCGTAAGTGAAGAGGTCGGGATTTGATCTGAGGCCGCCTGCCTCCGAGCCTGGTACACTGACCATTCCACCGCCCTGCCCTGCCTGTGAGAAAAAAGGAAAATAAGGAGCTCCTTTAAGGTGCCCCATGGGAGCCGGGGATCCAGAGCAGGCTTTTGAAGCCCAGCTCCGTGCTCTTTCCACCACTCCCCAGGTGACCTCAGCTTCCTCATCTGTAAAGGAGGATACGGCTGTCCCTGCCCGCCCCCAGACCAGCTGTCCCAGGAAGTGGGCAATGCTGAGGGGGGTGGATCAGCTGGGAAGCCCACAGCCCAGGTCCAGGCCAGACCCTGCAGGCCTGCCCTCACTTTGGTTTGAGAGGAGCGAGTGAAGGCCAAGGCTGTCACTTGACAGACATCTAGTAGGCTTGTCCTGGGTAGCTAGTGTATGCAAGACGATCTTACAGCTCTGCCATTCAGGAGTACACAGCCCAGATCAGGGCTGAGAGGGAGGGGACCTGTGTTTGTCACCTGCTGGGTACAGGGTGGAGGATATGAGCTTCAGTCACCATTGGAGCAGCCTCCAGGAGTGTCTGCCTTGCACCTGCACAGATGGCGACACCAACAACAAGTAAGAGGATGACAGGAGCCAGTGAGTGTGGCTCCGATGGCTATAAGGCACTGGCACGGGGTGGGGGCGCCAAGGGGGCTTCCTGGAGCAGCGGGCTTGGCTGAGCCTTCTTCCAGCAAGCACAGGATGGAGTCTGCCATGTGCTGGGTTAGACTGGGGAGGAGGCGGGTGTGGGAGGCGCAGGTAGTCGCAGGTGGAGCTGGAGGCCTTGGAGGCCTTGGGTGCCAGGTCAAGGAGTCAGCCGCCAGCTTTGGGGTGTTTCGGACAGCTTTGCCTGATGGTGGTAGGTGGGGGTGTGGAGTGTTGCAGGTATGGGGAGACTGAGGCAGGCAGGCCAGTGGGGAGGTCTGGGACTGTAGAGGCAGGAGCTGGACCAGCGCTGGACAGTGAGGAAGAGGAGATGGAGAAGTGTACGGGGGTCAGGGAGAGTTAGAAGCACCCGAGGTTAGATGCCCAGTGGTCCTGCAGCTCCCTAATGCTGGCTGAGTCCCAGGGGTGCCTTCTTTGTGACTGTCCAGGCAGCTGGTGCCTATTAACCATTTACTTAGTGCCAGCCACTCAGTTCTCGTCCCAGGATGAGAGCTGTCACCCTGTGCTGGCCACACTGCTCTGGCTTCTGGGCTGGGCTGTCCTTCCAGCCTACCCCTACTTGCACACCACACCTTCCCCCAGCCCTAGGCACCTACACACTCAGGCTCAGGTCAGAAGAGGCCTCAAGAGCACCTTATGTATCCGCGCCTTGCCCTGCTCAGCATCTCTCTGCCCTTCCCTCCATGGGCCTTCCAGCTTCTGCTTATGCCAGTGCTTGTGTGACAGGAAGCTCATTACCTCCCAGGCTGCCCTTCCAGCCCTGTTATGAGGGCTCCACAAAGGGTCGGCCCCTACCTTGCTGTGGTGCCTCCTGTGCCCACAGACATTTCCTGAGTGCTGATGGACCAGCCCTGAGGAGTGGGCAGGGTCTGGCTTGCATCGGGAGGGCAGCAGAGGCAGCCCAGACCCACCCGAGTCAGCCCTGTCTGGATGCTGCCTGGTCCCACAGGTGAGGTACAGGATCTGAGCATGTAGCTGTGCAGATGGGCCGTCCATTCATGGAGAGTATTGGAGCTCCCCCACCCCACCCCCACCCCAGTCTGGACATCAGACACCCTCAGTGTGGCGCTGGCCCTTTAAAGCAGATCAGGGGCTGGCTTTTGGGGGAAAACAGCCCAGATTTCTGCCATCTGCTTGCAAGCCTGGGCCAGGGAGGGGGGCCACTCCAGCCCCCGACAGGGGCATTGGAAGGGCAGGTGGAGCCAGTGGCATTGATTGCAGTAACCTGATCCCGTGGGGGAGGTGGCCACGACAGCAGCAGTGCAGCGGGGCGGCCGGGGCGGGCCGGGGCAGGAAGCTGCCTGCAGCCGAGGACTGGGCTGGGAAGGGCTGGGGCCTGGGTCGGCAGCCGCTGCCTCCTCTCCTGGCCCATCTATTTTTAATGAGCTCCCCAGCCTTCTGCAGTGGACAGGACGCAGAAAGGCAGGCCCAGGCAGTGGAGGCCCGAGGCCCCAGCCCTGCCCCGCGCCCTGGCCCCACCACCCTTCTGGGCATGAGAGGGCGGCCCTGTGGCCCCACAGCCCCCTGGCCGGGCAGGGCTCTCCATGCAGCTGGTGCTGAAGATGGATTCAAGCCCAGACAATGACAGCTGGTTGGAGGATCAGTGGGAGCGCTGGTAGGGGTGCTGGGGCCGGTGGGGAGCGGGGAAGTATGGGGATCAGCTCCATTGAGCTCTGTGTCTCTGTTTGGTCTGACTGAAGTGAGGGGCACAGGGTGTGGGCCTCCTAGGCTCCCTTGGGGGCTGGGTCACCACCTCTCCTGGGTGACCTTGGACTGTGGGTCTCGCTTACTCCAAGCCTCAATGTCCTAGTCTTATTTGGGAAAAGGCTCAGAATTCTCCCCAACTGCCTGCATGGAATTATCCCAAATGTCCCACGCACACCAAACCAGGTGGAGTCCAGGGCAGAAGGCAGGCAGGCAGAGCAGTGGGTCAGGGGCACAGGGCTGGCCTGCAGCCTGTTAGTGTTCTGGTGCTGAAGTGCTCTGGTCTGCCTCCTGGCCTCCGGCCTCCAGCCCCGGGTCTCCCTTGGCCCCATCCGCACAGCCTCCTGTGCAGGGGTGGTATGCTGGACAGGGTAATTTGCTGGTTGAAGATACGGAACTAAGGACACTAAATGGGCGCCTAGTTTCTCCTGGAACAGGCTGCCACTACTCACACCGACACCAGCTTTCCCTTCATTGCTCCACAGTTCCAGCAGCATGGGTCCTCCTGGTCTGGGGGCAGGGAGCACTCCTCTGGGGCTGGGGAGGGGCCTGTGCCAGTGCCTTGGGTTTTATTCAACAGGGATTGCACAGGGAGCCCCCTTACTCCAGGCATCCCTCAGAGTCTCTTCTCAACTCTGCATTCTCCATGGGTGAACTGGCCTTGGCACCTGCCTTGACCCAGGGAGGTATTTCTCTGGCAGAGCTGAGGCTCTGACCAGCTGGGCCTTCCAGGCACAGCCTCTTCTTTGGCAACAGGGTGGACAACTCCCATCCGGGAAGAGAGGAGGAATGCAGAGCCTCTCCTTTGACTGCCACTCCACAAGGACTGCCTTTGGCATGAGCCCAAAACTCTTTCCCTGCCTGTCAGTTACCCCTTGCATTGGCACAGGGGGACCCTGAGTTCTATCCACTGGGGGGCTGTGATCTGCCTTCAAGGGGCTGCCCCTTGGAAGACATATGAGGGAGACATCCATGGGCTGAGTTGAGCAGTCCCCCTGTGTTGTAACTTTGGCTTCCTGTCCCCACCAGGCTCACCCATGATATCAGTCTGGAGGAATTTGAGGATGAAGACCTCTCAGAGATCACCGATGAGTGTGGCATCAGCCTGCAGTGCAAAGATACCCTGTCCTTACGGGTAAGGGTGAGCTCCCAGGAGCCCCTGAGTGGGGTGGCAGGATGGGTAGGGACAGGATTGAGGGCATTCCCAAATCTACAAAGGGGCTTTCAGGGTCCAAACACACCCTCACTAAATGAATAAGGTACAGGAAGCATCCAGTACAATGCTTGGCATATCTTGGGTGCTCCATCAGAATTTTTTTTTTCTTTTTTGCTGGAAGTTAAAGCAGAAGGCATCTCCTTCAACTGCCCACAAGAAGGAAGAGGGAAGGAGGTCTTGAGATCTAGGAAGGTGGCAGTTAGGGCCTGCATTAAGGGAAGGCTCAGGACTACCCTTAATCCTTTCGGGAGTGGCCTTGGCAGAGGGCCTGAGGCAGAGCAGGGTGGAGTCTGGTGAAATCTGCAGTGCTTTGGGGCAGGAAGAAAGAGCCAAGGCAGTCCCTTGGCTGCCATTGCACCAAACTGCACCACATGGCCTCGCAGACCCCCTCTGGCCTGAAGCCTTAAAGGCCCCTTTGGAGGGTCAACCCAGCATTGCGCTGCTTTTGACCCCATGGCTTTGTCATAGGACAGATGGCTCTCTCCTATTCCTAAAGTTCTGAATTCTGCCAGGGGGTCCTTAGCACATGGGGAGCCTGGGTTCAACAGAGAACCCCTATGTCTTTCCAGAACAGGAAGAAGGGGCCACTAGTTAGGAAATGGAAAGCAAAGCCCATCTGGGCTAGGTGGCAGAGCCCAGAGCTCATCTTGGCCTCTCAGGAGGGTGGGTGGCCAAAGTGGACATGCTGTTAGGAGAGTGGTTAGCAAAGGAGAGATATAGCGTGAGTTCGAATGGGGTGCCTGTCTCTGTGTTGACCTCCTGTTGCTCCCAGAAATTTTATAAGCTCTGCCAAGCAAGAGGCAACCAAGGGATGAAAAAAACCCTCCAGTACCTTGTACCCCAACCCTCCACCCTCTGGCCACGCCAGGAAGGGGTGGAAGCAGAGACCAGTTATTCTGGACTTGGGGAATGATCCCAGGGCCCAGACATAACTTCTCTAAGGCCATCCCTATTTCTCTTCCCCCAGCACCCTCTCCCCCAACATGCACAGGCAGAGCCTTGGTGAGGGTGGTGCTGCAGCCAGTCGTGAACCTGAGGCAGTACTAGCTAAGTCTGTACTGGATCCATGGGGCCTTAGATAAGCTCCGGGTGGGTGGGGAGTGGGGGCTTTCACACACTCTTTCCAGTGATTCCTCTCTGGGAAGCTGGGAGGCGGTTGATGGATGAGGGAGGGAACTGGACGGTCAGAGGATCTGTCCAAGGTGCCAGGGAGTAAATGGCAGAGGTGAAACTAGAATGGGGTTCTGAACTATCAACGTTAAGCTGGACTAAAGGAAAATCTCAGGTTGGAGGGGCCTGGCCTGTGGACACAGTTGGGTGGAGGATGCCACTGCCTGTCCAGGTGCCGTCCAGGTGCCCCTCATCTGGCCCTCCCCTTCAGCACCCCTCTTCCGGCCGTGCTCAGGTCCTCCTGTGCGCACTGCGGCCCTCCCGCAATCCCTCGCTTGGCTGAGACTGTTTTCCCAGTTTTCCTCACTGCCCCCTTCGAACATTACCACCACCAACCCAATCCCTGTTGGGGCCAGAACTCCTTGGCGACCCTGTATCCCCATGGCAACAGCGGTGACCTCACTCTGGGCTCGGCTTACAACCCCGGTGAGGTCACTGGCCGTTGCCAAGGGAACGGGAGGGTGCAGAGTCAGGAATGGGGGTAACAGTGGGGAGGGGAGCGATGTGGATTGTCAGAAGCACCATCTGGAGTGGGGAGGAGGCAGCCTCACATATCCTCGCGGGGGGCGGAAGGGAGCGGCCCCCTCTCGCCGGACCCGTGCCTCTCGGTGTCTCTCCTCCCCTTTGCGGCCGCGGAATGGACTCGCCCGGGAGGGGGCGGGGCGAGGCGCGACGGCCTCGGCCCCGCCCCCTGACGCCCCTCCGTCCGCGCCGCGCAGCCCCCGCGAGCGGGGCTGCTGTCTGGGGGCGGCGGCGCGGGGAGCCGGTTGCAGGCCGAGATGCTGCAGATGGACCTGATCGACGCGACGGGGGACACTCCCGGCGCCGAGGACGACGAGGAGGAGGACGAGGAGGAGCGTGCGGCGCGGCGGCCGGGAGCCGGACCGCCCGAGGCCGAGCCCCGCCAGGAGCCAGCGTCCCGCGGCCAGGGCCAGGGCCAGGGCGGCGGGGACACGTACCGGCCCAAGCGACCCACCACACTTAACCTTTTCCCGCAGGTGCCGCGGTCTCAGGTGAGGCGCGGGCGGTGTGGGGCGGGGCTGAGGGGGCGGAGCCCTGGGTCAGGGCCCAGCATGGTGTAAGGGACACCCAGGCCCGGCCCCTAGGGTCGGGCTGCCAGGAGGGGCTGCGGGAGATGACTCGCCTCTCCGGCGCCCGGAGGAGTGGTACCTTCCAAGGCTTCCCAAGGGGGAGGTCCCTGGATGGGTGGTCTCGGAGGCATGCAGGATCTCTCGTAAGGGACAGGGGCCTTTGAGGGGGGGAAGGAGTGAAGGGGCTGACAGGGACACTGGAAGGATATGGGTAAGGAGAGAAGTGGGGAATTAAGAGAACAAGGCCTTGAGGCGTTGCAGGGGTTTGGAATTTGGAACCTCCGGCTGTGACAGGGTTTCCTCTTTTGGGTATGAGGTTTCTGGTGAAGGTGGGACAAGCAGGACCTGGAAAAAAGGGCATCTGAAGTGGTCTTCGTGGTGAGAGGTCACAGGAAATGGTGAAGAGTTGGGGATGGGGAGCTCAAAGGCAGCAGCCAGTTTGAAATATGGACAGCTGGAAATTCCCAGAAGGCAAGGAAGAGAAATGGGAGGTGGAGCTGCTTGGCTGATCTGGGGGCCTAAGACCCCTGGGCTGGGTGGCAGGATGCCAGAGAGGGTTGAATAACGTGGGGGAGAGTGGCTGTGGCCCTTTGTCTTCCAGGCTCAGTCGGAAAAGGTACAGAGAAGCAGCTCAGGGAGGTGGGGCTGTTGGTGGAGGGTGCAGGGACTGCAGGGAAAGGATTGGTCCTTTTCTCAGGATCCTCTAGGGTGGATTTTGGCAGCCAAACGCATGAATGTGAGGACCTGTGAGGGTATTCCCAGGGGAGGGGACCTAAATTGGGTGTAGGGAGCCTTGTATGCAGGCACTGTGGAGAGGGTTCTGGGGGATTGAGAATGTGGCATGGGCAGTCCAAGAAATCCAGGATGAAGGTCAGCTGACAACTACATCTGTCATCCCTCAGTCGTTGGCCCCTGGGGGGGGGGAGGTAACCATGTTATGGATTCATCATTTGGATGATTCATCCCAGTCCTCAGGCCAGCTGTTGGGAAGACCCTTCCTCACCCTTTTCTTCAGGCTCTGCTAAAATGTCCCTGCTCCTTTCCTAGGCCATAACTTCCTCAGCTCCAGGGGTCTTGGGCTGGAAGTGAGCGTCTTCATGTAAACCTCCATGCTTGGGACTGGGGGTCTGGCTCTGTCCCCAGATGGCTCCTGCTTCTCCCTCCCCCACTCCCTCACTCACCACCACACACATTGGCCATCACCACCTTTGTGGAGGCTGATAAGAGCTCTGAGAGTTGGCCAGCTTTCCTGAGCCAGGAGGGAGGGCCAGCTAGAGCCAGCAGGCCTGGCTGGGAGGGCTGGGACTACCACCCTTCCTGCCTGTTCAGAGGTGGTTGGGGTTAAGGCCCTGGACAAGTGGTGGGGGTGGGGGTGCAGCAAATAGCTTAGGGATGGCCTGATGGGGGCAGGGCCAGGGCCTCCCTGTGCCGGGCACTGTTGACTGCTTCTGTCACAAGAGCCTTTTGTTCTCTGCACAGGACACGCTGAATAATAATTCTCTGGGCAAGAAGCACAGTTGGCAGGATCGGGTGTCTCGATCATCCTCACCCCTGAAGACAGGTAAGTCAGGGCCCTTTCCCTTCCCTGAACTCCCACCTGCCCTGACCCAGTCTCCATTGCAGAGAGCAAACCCAGCAGTCTCCAGCTTGCGATAGAGACAGACTGCCTATTGCACACCCCTGAGTAGGCCCATCTGAGGTCAGGTGTGGCCTGAGTGAGAGGGCTGACTCCAGAGCTAGCCATGGCCTATTGCTAAGTGCATGCTAAGTAGAGGGAGCAGGTAGCCTGGGAGTCAAGGGTGAGAGCACCTGCCTTCAACACGGACCTGCCTTCTCTCCAGGGGAGCAGACACCTCCACATGAACACATCTGCCTGAGCGATGAGCTCCCACCCCAGAGCAGCCCTGCCCCCACCAAGGACCGAGGCACTTCCACAGACAGCCCTTGCCGCCGCAGTGCTGCCACCCAGATGGCGCCTCCCAATGGGCCTCCTGCTGCCCCACCTGGAGGCCGGGGCCACTCACATCGAGACCGCATCCACTACCAGGCGGACGTGAGACTAGAGGCAACCGAGGAGATATACCTGACACCAGTGCAGAGGCCCCCAGACCCTGCAGAGTCCACCTCCGCCTTCTTACCACCAGCTGAGAGCCGGATGTCCGTCAGCTCTGATCCAGACCCTGCTGCCTACCCCTCAACTGCAGGGCGGCCACACCCCTCCATCAGTGAGGAGGACGAGGGCTTCGACTGCTTGTCGTCTCCAGAGCGGGTTGAGCCGCCAGAGGGAGGGTGGCGGGGGAGCCTCGGGGAGCCGCCGCCGCCTCCACGGGCCTCGCTGAGCTCGGACACCAGCGCGCTGTCCTACGACTCGGTCAAGTACACGCTGGTGGTGGATGAGCATGCACAGCTGGAGCTCGTGAGCCTGCGGCCATGCTTCGGAGACTACAGTGACGAGAGTGACTCGGCCACTGTCTATGACAACTGCGCCTCTGCCTCCTCACCCTATGAGTCGGCCATTGGGGAGGAATATGAGGAGGCCCCCCGGCCGCGGCCCTCAGCCTGCCTCTCCGAGGACTCCACACCCGACGAACCCGACGTCCACTTCTCCAAGAAGTTTCTGAATGTCTTCATGAGCGGCCACTCTCGATCCTCCAGTGAGTCTGCAGTGGGGAGCCATGGGGGCACTGGGTAGGGAGAGCTGAAGTGCGGGTGTTCCTGGGAAGTGGCCGCAAGCCCATCTGGTTTAAGGCGTAAGGCCTGAGAGCTCTCTTCCTGCCCCTCAAATCTCGACCAGAGCTGGGACCGTCTTCCTCCAGCCCCTCCCCCTCACCTACAGGTGCAGAATCCTTTGGGCTCTTCTCCTGCGTCATCAACGGGGAGGAGCAGGAGCAGACCCACCGGGCCATATTCAGGTAAGAGCCCCAGAACTGGGCTGGCCAGGCGGCAGCTGGGGCCACCCGTCCCTGCCTCTGCCATCACCATATGGCCAAACCCAGGCCCCACCACTGGCATGCATTCATCCCGTCAGCCCCAGGGGACAGTGTCCACCCTGTAGGGGCTCAGAGTATGGTGGCAGAGTGGATGATTTTGGTGCAATGTGGCCTTTGATGTGCTGCCAGATTGCAGGCCTGAGCACCTGATCTGCCAGGGCCAGAGTCCAGGAGGGTGCCCAGCAGAGATGATGCCTGACTCCAGACAAAACCCACACCCCTCAGCTTCCTCCCCATGGAAGTACTTTCTTCCCTTGACCTCTCTGTTTTATCAGTAGCTCTGGTCCCTTCCTCCCTGCCTCTGGCCTGAGTTCTTCCATAGCAGATGTGTTTCTGGTGGACATTGGCCTCCTGTAGGAGCTAGCACTGACAGGCTCAAAGGATGCTTTGCGAATGTTTACTGAACTAATGATGCTGGTGCAGCTCCCAAACCCCAGGGCAGGGTGGGGAGTAGATGGATGGCCTGGCTGGAGAGGCCCTGGTTGTGAAGTCCTTACGTTCGTTCCCTCTTTGGGGACAGGTTTGTGCCTCGGCATGAAGATGAGCTTGAGCTGGAAGTGGATGACCCTCTGCTGGTGGAGCTGCAGGCCGAGGACTACTGGTATGAGGCCTACAACATGCGCACGGGGGCCCGGGGCATCTTTCCCGCCTACTACGCCATCGAAGTCACCAAGGAGCCTGAACATATGGCAGGTAGCGTTCCTTTCCCCCTGCCTGGTGTACCAGGCCCTGCCCCTGACTTGGTGCCAGGCGAACCTGTGCTCCAGATCACAACCACCCAGGGAGGAGGCTGAGCAGAGGCGACCTTGGGTCCATTTCACAATTAATTAAAGTGAGGCCCAGCCAAGTTGGGACATCCTTGGAATTGTGGCACCCTCTGCTGGTTCTGCCACTCCTCACTTCTTGCTTTCCAGCCCTGACCAAAAACAGTGACTGGGTGGACCAGTTCCGGGTGAAGTTCCTGGGCTCAGTCCAGGTTCCCTACCACAAGGGCAATGACGTCCTTTGTGCCGCTATGCAAAAGGTACCTGCCCCTGGCTTCCCTGGGGTGGATGCCCGGTCCTCGTCCTCTCCTGGGGAGGATACCCAGCACCTCACATTCCTGTCCCTCGCCCACAGATTGCCACCACCCGCCGGCTCACCGTGCACTTTAACCCGCCCTCCAGCTGCGTCCTGGAGATCAGCGTCAGAGGAGTGAAGATAGGTGTCAAGGCTGATGACTCCCAGGAGGCCAAGGTGACCATGTTGGCCCCCCCCCGGGCTCTCCCACCAGATTTCCCACCTGTGCCCCCTGCAGGCTGATGCCCACCCTCTTCTCCTCTCCTTCCTGTAGGGGAATAAATGTAGCCACTTTTTCCAGTTAAAAAACATCTCTTTCTGTGGATACCATCCAAAGAACAACAAGTAAGTGGGGTGGGACAGAGATCTAGGTGTGAGCTGGGGGTCTGGGGCCATGGTAGCAAGGCGTGGGCCCGCGAGTGTGCCTGGAGGGGTCTGAGCCCCATCCCACCCAGACTGCTGTCTTCCCTCCTGCAGGTACTTTGGGTTCATCACCAAGCACCCCGCCGACCACCGGTTTGCCTGCCACGTCTTTGTGTCTGAAGAATCCACCAAAGCCCTGGCGGAATCCGTGGGGTACGTATGTGTGTATCCCACCAACCAGGCCCAGTCCCAGCCCTCGAGCACGTTGCTGTGCCCAGTCACCACACAGTAGTCATCCCCGAGTTCTGCACACTGCCTCTGGGTCGCGACTGGTGGCCTTGAGGAGTAGCTTCTAAACTTCTAGCTGCTAGGCCCTTCCTTCACTGGCAGTCTTACTCAGGCAACAGCATGTAGAGAACAGAGCTGAGCAGCCCCGGCTGGGGGAACCAGAGCCTCACCCAGGGACCCTGAGGCTCCAGCTTGAAAACTCGGGGTGAGCCCATTCCTTCTGTCAGCGTGTGTCTGCCTCCCCACTAGGAGAGCATTTCAGCAGTTCTACAAGCAGTTCGTGGAGTACACCTGCCCCACAGAAGACATCTACCTGGAGTAGCAGCACTGCGCCACCTTCTGCATCCCCAGGCCCTCAGGCCGGTGCCAGGACAGCTGGCTGCTGACAGGATGTGGCACTGCTTGAGGAGGGGCACCCGCCACCACCAGAGGAGGGGGAAGTGGGGGCCGTCGGCCGAGGGGGGGAGGGCGGGGGTTATGGCGAGGGGCAAATGCAGTTACTGTAATATAAGGGGTTAGATGCATCTATGGAGGACAGGGTGGGCTGCCCAGGGATTGGGAGGGGGTGGGGCTGGTGGATGTCAGCCTCTGGCCAGGAGGGATGCCCTTCCCAGGAGCACAGGGTTCTGTCCCATCCTGGGCCTCACTTCCCCTGCCAGGGCCTCTGGCTCCCAGGCCACTGGCTCCTGCCTTGATGAAGCCATGCCACCTGCGAGTGCCCACCCTGCCCCAGCTCCTAACCCCAACCAAAGGCTGAGCCTAGCCACCTCTTGAGGACTTTGCAGTGAGGCAGCGGCAGCAGGTGGAAGTGCAGTCCCTGTTCGCAGCTCTGTCACTTGTGTGGCCCCTGGATGGCTCTACCACCAACCTCACCGGCATGCTGGTTCCCGGCAGGCGCGGGGCCTCACGGGGAGAGAGCTGCAACGGGGCCTCGCCTCGGTGGGAAAAGGAGATTTCCAGACTGGCCTGGGGCCAGCCAGGCCTCTTGGCTGCTTCGGCTGTAGCCCCATCTTGGTCCTGTCACCCTAGCCACACTATTAAAGTGCCATTTCCTGTCTGGACTGAAGTGCGTGTATCTACTTGGACCCTCCCACACCTGGCTCCTTACCATCCCAGGAAGGCCCGAGGCTTTGCTGCACAGAATAGCTTTATAAGGGGTTCCCCTCACAGGTGTGCATCGTAGTAATACTCAGCCATGTCTGGCCCGTCCCGTTTGCGCTGCTGGGCCTGGGAGAGGACGGGTCGAGGCCCTCGTGGCCAGGGGTGTTTGGGTCGGACTCCATAGTCTAAGAGAGAAGAGGGTATATGTGGGAGGGAGAATCTGGTTTTGAATCCACTGAAGTCACCCCTGAACAGATGGTGTTTGGGATGACAAGACCCTGAGGCTGGACCCAGGTACCCTCCCTAGGGCATGTGCTCCATGGGGAGGGGTGAGGGCAGGGAAGGCAAGAAAGGGATGAGGGGTACTACCGTCCACCAGGCCAGACAGTGGCTGTGAGAGTTCCAGGGGAGCTGATAATTCCTCGGAAACAGATGGCTGAGGCCTGTGGGAGATGTTGGGGTGCTCAGCCCTGGCTCCCAAAGGCCACCTATACCTCCCTATGAAGTGAGGAATGGCCCAGGGTAATGGACTGGACAAGTCCCCTGACACCAAGGTAATGGCACCAGCCTCTCCTCCAGGGAGGAGAGATGGCACAGCAGGGCCCCCACCTCCCAGGCCACGGGCCGTTGAGCCCTGATCTGTGCTCCTGGGAGCTACCTCAGTGGCTGGGGGCGGAGGAGCGCGGCAGCCAGGAAGAGGTAGAGGAGGAGGAGGCTCAGCCCCAGCCTGGGGCACCCCAGCCTGGTGAGAACCATCTTCCCACTCAGGTTCCAGACCCCGGCTGCTGCCTGCCCTTCCCCCAGCAGGACGGAACCCGATGCCAACTCCTGCGGCCGCCTCACAAAGGGCATTAGTTCCAGGGCTCAGACCCGGCACCCACTCCAGACCCGGCCAGAAACCTCCATGCTGAGGTTTGGTTTTCACTCGTTTGATTTTACTGACGCTGCAGGTCAACAGGTGCCAAACCACACCTTGTTCTAGCGTCATTGTCAAGGGTTCAGGGCAGGGACATTTGGCATCAGATCTCAGTTCAAATCCTGACCTTGCCTCTTACTAGGTAGACACATCACTTACTGGCATTTTGCTGTGTATAATGCACTCCTATGTATAATGTACACCTTTGTTTGGGGCCCAAACTTTCAGGAAAAAAATCAGTTTAATTTTTAAATTGTTGATTTCTAGAGTTACACTTTTAACTCATAAGTATAAATAAAAATTGAAAACATAGAGAATGAGTACTACTTATATATAATGCACGTCCTTATTTTTCCCTCACAACTTGAAGCAAAAACGTGCACATTATACATGGCAAACCGCCAATTTCTGTGGGCCTCAGTTTCCTCATCTGTGAGTTAAGGTACATACATAATGTGCCCAAGGCCTTGCACACAGTAGGCCCTCAGCAGAAGTCATGATCACTGAATCCTCACAACCCACAGCCCCACCCATTCCCACCTAGCCTCCTTCCTGCCTGCTGCTACCACCACAATCACTCAGGCTCTCCCTCTGTCTCGGTTGTCCCAGGAAGGTTGGCTAAAGAGCCCAGAGTGTGCACTAAGTCCTGGCCAGCTCAGAGATTCCCCTGGGGGCAGGGAGACCTCTAAGGGACTTCCCACTCAGCACTCCACAGCTTAGACCAGCCTGGTCCAGGGCCTCCAGGTCTTGCCATCACCCCTGAGGCTGCACAGAGGGATTTCAGGTTAGGTGGCAAAGCCTGGGACCTGCTCCTCTAGGTGTGAGCCTCTGGAGGGCAGGGAGTATAGGCTCTCCAACACTTGACACTTGGTGGTGCTCAATAAATATTTGTTGAATGAATAAATGCAAGTGACCATGGGCCTGAGGCAAAGCTGGGGGCCCTCTGGTTCCTGCCCAGCCCTGTTAATGCGGTGGCTCAGTTCAGAACCACAGGCCCCACCCAGACCTGTGGGACACGAACCCCACCCAGACCTGTGGGACACGAACCAGAGGGCTGAGCCAGGGGTTTGCTCTTTAGAAGCCCAGTTGCTTCTAAGCAGATCTACTGGCAGATCCAACCCCCTCCTTTAACTGCTGAGGTGCCTCAGGCCGAGAGGGAAGGCCCGTCTCCAACGCTGCCTCCTGGTCCTGAGTGGCCCCCCACACGATGCTAACCAGTTTGAGGCTCCTTCAGTGTGTCTGTCCCCTGTGCTTGGAGCCCACACACAGACTTCCCACTGACCACTGCCGTTTCTGTGTCCTGGACACAACTGTCTCCTGCCTCTGCATCTGGTCCCCATAAAGGCTCACCCTGCCTGTAGTCCTGAGTTAGGAGGATCCACCCAACTTCAAGCCCCTCATCCTTCACCCGCCTTGCCTCCAACATACCACCTCTTCCTGTTTGTCCACAACCATCCCAAGGCCTGCCTGGGGGACACCTAAACCTTTCTTCCCCCTGCCATGGCCTTCATTCAGCCCATCCACTATTCTAGATCTCTGCCCACAACATCACTACCCCATCCTCCACCCCTGACCCCCAAGTCCAACCTGCACCAGGCAGCCGCAATGAGGTTTGAAACAGGCGCCTTCCCCACTGCCTTCCAGAGGCAGGTCCCACTTTCTCACCTGGAATGTGAGGGCCTGTTGGATTTGGCTAGCCCCTCCCTCCAGCCTCATCCCCTCTGTTCCCCCTCTACTCCCTTCTACACCAGCACTGGCGCCACCATAACACTACACACACTGTCTTCTGCACACAGGGTTTCTTCTCCCAGTCTGCTCACTGCAACACTGAGGGGATTCCACTATTTAAAAGCCTGCTTCAAAGGAGGTTTCCCTGACCAGTGCACCCTCCTGTCATCAGCCCGCACAGGCAAGCACCCCACTTGCTCACCCCAAGTTTTCATACACACATCTACCACTGCAGTGACCCGGTGCAATGCATGCATTTACACACCTGTCTCCTCCACCGATTGCTGAGAGCAAGAACTGTGCTTTACACCCACTTCGCACTTAACGACCTACCTGTTTAATGACTGCTCAGACTCATGACCAGTTCTCTAGCACGGGGAACCCCCTTTCTCAGCCTGTGTGAGTCTCAGGAATCCCTTCTCGGTCTTTGTCTTGTTCCAGCAGCTGGTAAGTATTCACCACATGAAGCGTTCGCAATCACGCAAGACTACATACGTCGTTTACAAGTGTGGTGTCGCACATCTATTGAAAAATACACACGCTGTGGTGCCACAACACATCACAAGACAACCGCCTTTAAGCTCTGCACTTACTGACCAATTCACTTAATGACCTAGTCATAGGAACAGAACTCAGTCATTAAGAAGTGCCTGTACTTATTTCTGAACGCACAGCACAAGGTACAGAGCCTGCTGAAGAGCACGTACCCAGCAATGCCTGTTAGACTCAGCAGAGGTTGTGGGCCTCGAGTTGTGACCACCTCAGCTCATGACCCTCATTCCCAAGGCCCAGGGCCTGGGTGAGGCTTCTCAGAGGAACCTGGGGTAGGCAGTCAGGGAAAGGCTGGCCCCTCGGGGGGGGGGGGGGGTCATCCACGCAGGGGTCTAGGAGGTGAGGCATGGTGGATGCCAGGGGCTGGGTCAGTGGTCTGGCTAGAAACTCCAGCAGCAGACTGGTCTGCTCACGGGACAAAATGTGCAGGGGCAGAGGTGAGGAAAGGGGAATACCAGGCAGAACCTGCACCCAGCCTTCTCCCAGAGCTGCTCAGGCTTCCGTTCCTCCATTCCCCCCACCCCACCCTCACCCCCAGCCCAGCATCGACTCCAGTGCTGGCTGGTACCTGACAGTCTTTCTCCAAAGGAGAAAAGCCTCTTGCACTCAACTAGGAGTTCAGGGCTTGAGGGGCCACTCTGCACTGAGCTGGGCCCACCATTCACCAGGCTCAGAGAGAGGCCGGCAGGCAACAGGGCCCTGCAGGGGGAGGGGGTGGACAGATGCTCCGGCCAGAAGACACATGGGCCTACTGCCTAGGATCAGCCTTGTTTGTCGTCAACAGGGGCCGCTGAGAGAGAAGCAGTGTACTCCCACAGCTGCCCTACAAGCAGCTTCCAGGGCTTGAGGTTAAATCCCAGCTTGCTGTGCTGAGAGGCCCTGGGTCCCAGTCCCGGCAAAGGCTTCTCGGCCTGGTGACGAGGTGAGTCTGCAGTGGCTCCATCACCGGAGGGTGCAGTCAGAGTCGAGGTGTCAGAGGGGCTCCAGTGGCAACCAGGGCTGCATGCGGAACCTGGCCAGGGTGCAAGTGCCAGGTGCCCTGGGGCGGTGGGTGCGGAGAGGCCACAGGCTTGGACACTGCCAGAGTCAGTTTTATTAGGGTAGAGGTGCCCAGGGGACTGGAGGGCTGAGGCACCCCTGCCTACAGCAGCAGAGCATGCCACCCCGCCCTCCCCACACTCCACCCCCTGGATGTCTGTCAGCCCCAACTGTAGAAATAAATTTTCTGCCAGGCAGGCAAGTAATCCATGAGTGGCCCTGAGGTGGGAAGAGAGAAGAACAAGTTCAGGGCCGAGGGCCGGGCTCCCGGCTCTGTTCTGTCCGGGGCCCGTCTCAGCCACTGGGGCTCACGTCTGCACAGTCATGAGCCCGACTGCCACCTCTTCACCTCTGGGAAGGCAAGTCGGCAGCACCCTTGTCTCCCCTTACAGAGAAGCATTCTCAGGCTCAGGGGAGCCACATGGCGGCTCCAGCTGTAGGTGCTGACAGCCTAGCCCAGTGGCTCTCGGCTCAGGTGGGATCTCCAAACGGCCCAGAGTCCCCACCCAGAGACGCCAGTCTCGCATCACTCCAGGACTCCGAGGCAGGGAAAAGGTAGGTGGCCTGATGAGACCTAACATTCCTCCCACCACGGGCACCCTCCCCCCAGCCACCCATGAGGTTCTACAGCCGGCCTGGCCCATGTCCAGGAGCTGTCACCCACCCAGCCAACGTCTGGGCTCCTTCTCCGGACTGTGCCAAGAATCCAATTACAAAGAGACAAAGAGAAAACAGGGTGACAGGGCCATGCATGAGATCCATGACGCTCAGTAACAATCACACCTCACTCCATGCTTACTTGTGACCAGGCCGACGCCCGGGACATTGTCTGCCAGCAACTTGAGCAGGAAGAGGATCCTGGTCCTGCAAGGACATAAACAGGGCACAGACTAAGTGGGGGTGGGTCTGGGTCCCGGGTGCTAACGTGCCTTCACTCATCACCTGACTAGAGGCAATGCATCCCGGAACACAGAAGGTGACTGTGGGACAGGACAGACCCCAGTACAAAGGACCAGACCTCTGCGTGTGGTGCTGGTCATGCCTTCCCCCAGCCACAGGCCTGGGACACGCAGAGCTGGAAGGCAGCCTGGCTCCAGAGGCTGAAGTCTCTGACAGTAAGAAAAGGGGAAGAATGACTGTTCCTTCCCAGGCTGCACCCTCAGCACTCTGTTCCTGTCCTCTGGGAAAACAAGGACTTTCTCTGATGGGTTTCTAGACCCTTCTCAATCTGGGCCACTGCTCTGAGGATGCCAGGCCAGTCAGGTCAGCAAGAGAGTGAGCCAAATTGGAGACATGCAATTACCATCTCAAAAGTCCTCATTTTAATGAGTTACTGGGGCTATGTTTCCTCTGCAAAGTGTAAGCAATTTGGGGGGGGAGGTCATGTGATCCATGTGAGCCTCTGGAATGTTCTCTCTAGAGTGTGGAATAGGACTTGGCTTTAGTACCTTATCTAAAATCAGGGACTGCCAGGCAAAGTTATTTTCACTGAGGTGGTATTAAACATGACATAAGCTTGCTTTCTACTGTCCCAGAAAAAAAACAGGTTGAATGGCCATAATAAGAAGTACAGTTCCTATTCATATTACCAGCTTCAAGCAGTGGGCTCATTCACACCAAGACAGAAGAGTCCTGGGAGTCCCAGTCTGTCCCATGGCCACAGTCGCTATACACCCCTTCTGAAATCTCCGCCTGACCTCAGGGGGCCCCCTGGCAGGAGACTTGGCCCTGAGCCACCCCCGTCACTCCCAGCATGCCTCTCTGTGTGTGGCTAAGGATAGGAGCACTGGACCCTCACAGGTGACACAGTGGGGGCTGGGCAAAGTGGGGACAGGCCAGGAGAGGAGAACGTGGGTGTGGGATCTGGCTCTGCCACTGGCTAGCTGGGTGGCTTTGTTTAAGCCACCCAACCTCTTTGAACCACAAGTGCCTCCTGTGACAAGTGGGGATATTCCAGGCTATTTGACAGGAAGATGTGCAAATGAGCCGGAGGGAGCAGAAAGCCTGTGCCCACCATCATCCCTGTGGCCCAGCCCTCGGGGCGTCTCCTGTTAACAACTGCTTAAGCTCCTACACCAATGGGCTGAAGGCGGGTCTGGGCTGGTAGCCAATAAATGAGGGAGTGACCACACCCCAAGACAGCACATAGCAGGTGCTCAGTAAAGCCCCGATGGGGAAAGGAAAAGAGGAAGGGGAGGTGTGCACAGGGGTTGGGGCACTCTTGTCCCACTTCCTCCTCTTCCTTCGCTGAAGGTAGGCTTCATCCTTTATAGGAGGGCTGGGTCCTTACTCAGAGAAGCGGTCGTAGAAGGGGGAGCGCAGCAGGTAGTAGAGCAGCAGGATGGTCCGGCGCCGCAGTTCAAGCTGCTCCCTCCGGGTCATGCCCTTTCTGTCGCTCAGGAGGCTCAGACTAGGGTGAGAAGGGGACACAATTAGGGCCAGCAACAGGAAGAGCCAGGGCCCTGCCTGGCCACGTGAGGCCAGGCCTGCAGCACGAATTCCAGCAGAGGGAGTAGAGCCCCCCAGGCAGGCCCTGGCTCACCTGGTCACGTCCACGACACCAGAGAGGAGCCAGGGTGTCCACGACTGCTGACCCCAGAGGCCCAGGCTGAGCACTGGCGGCCAAGGTGTCAAGGATATCTCCAGTACAGAGTCTGCCCTGCCCATCCCTGCCTATCCCTACCCTGAAGTGCTGGAGCCCCACGCTAAGGATACAGTGCAGCAGGGGCCGGGCAATATACAAGGATTCTGCTATGGTCTCCTGCAGCCCCAGTGGCGTCGGGGTGACACTCAGCTCCTCCTGGCGCTGCTGCTGCCGTCTCTCCTGCTGCTGGGGGGCTCCCCAGTGCCTTGAGTGCAGGGACGGGGCTGGAACACAAGGGCAGCAGATGAGCAGCTAGCCTAGGCCGGGGCCAGGGCAGCGCAGGTGGTAATGCAAGACAGGTCCTCAGGCCCAAGCTGAGCTCAGCGCCAACGTGCCCAGTCCAGCTGCGTCCTACACTTACTGTTCTGGAGCGTTCGCACCACTCGGTTAGACCGCTTCCCCACGTATGACTGCTCTTGGCTGCCAGGGCTGTGGTCCCCACCTAGCAGGGACAGACAAAAGGCCATTCTGTCAGAGGGACATGTTTCCAGCAAAGCTGATGAAGGAAGGGTGTGCAGTGAGTGCTCGTGGGCTGAGGGGAGAATGGAGCAGCTTGCACTAAGGCAGCAGCTGAGTCAAGGACACTGTAGCAGGGACTGGGGCTCAACCTAGCACTTTGTACAGCCCTCCCTGGCCTAGGCAGAGGTCAACACCACCTGTGGCACATGATCCAGCCAAGAACCCAGGCTTCAAGGGATCAGAACAAGGCCGGGGGGGCCCAAGCACATCTATAGGAACCACAGCACCAGGGGGGCTGTATCTCCTCAGTCCTTGGCTTTCAACATGACCATGAGGAGAAACAAAGAACTGGTCCCATTCAAAGTCAGGAAGTGAGGCTCAGAGGCCAACAGGCAATGGTCCCAAAGCCCTGAAGGGGCAGATCCGCTGGGTGTCCTGCCTCACGAGGCTGGAGTTCTTGATATAGAACCAGGGCCAGAGATGAGGGTGGCAGGACCCGTTTCCTGCTGATGCTCTGTCCCTTCTTTGCACAGCCCACAGAAAAGGATGAGGACTCTGACATCAGAAGTGCAGAGTTCAAGTTCCAGTCCTGCCCCAACCTAATCTTTCCTCCCTGTAAAATACAGGGTAATGAGAACAAATGAGTTAATGGACAATACTCATTTGATCAGCTCTAAATCCACAAATAAGTCCCATGCTCTATTCCACTCCAGAGCAGGGAAGCAGCTCACCAGGGGTCTGTGCCTGGGTCTCCCTGTCCAGCGGAACGATGGGGGGTGAGGTCTGGAGGCCAGCCTTGAACCAGATGAGCAGGAGCATCCGCAGTACCGCCCTGGATTGGGAGTATGGCAGGGCTGGGAGGAAGGTGGGTAGCGGGCAGGGGCCCAGGGGTGCTCTGCTGAACCCCATCTGTACAGCTGGCCTGTTACCCCCACCCAGGGACTGCCCACCACAATCCTGACATACTTGGCCAGCTGGATGAGGGTGATAACGAGCCAGCGGCCCATTTCGCCCCACACCTTGGCGGCCCCCATCTCCATGAACACCTCCACGCACTCCAGCACGCTCAGCCATGTCAGCAGCTTCTGCTGGGTCAGCGACTGCAAGAATCCCAGGCCAAGAGGTCAGGGGGCACCCCCTTATTGCAGGCCCTTCCCCTTGGAGATTCCCCTGACAGCAGATGTGGATTTTCCCCTTTGCCAATATGAAGGCCTGAGCTCTCCACCTGGGACAGGCTGCTCCATGGCTCTGAAACTCAGTCTTTTTATCTGAGATGGGGACACTGACACCTTGACACATGACCTAATGCGATGACCTGAGCTTTGATGGATGTAGGAACATTTCATACTCTGAGACCATAACGTGCTACGCACACAGGCTGGTGGTTACTATTTCATTCCCAAATTCCCGTGCTTCCTGCTCTCAATTCCTGGCAGAATTCTCACCACAGGCAACTTTTTCCGAAGCTCCTTTCGTAGGATCCCGTCATTGAGCAGCACAAGCAGGTTGGAGGCGGAGTACACTGAGGGGTAGAGTGTGGCCTTGAGAGGGTGGCTCTGCCGCCTCCACCCCTTCCCCTTCTCCCAGGAGCTGTGTGGATCACCTATCACCTGCTGTGCTCAGCCACCCACACACTATGTGGAAACCAACCTGCCTCTCTGCCTACTTCCTCAGAGCTCTGCACTCCTCAATTCGATCTCGTGTGGGTGGGTGGAACACGAAAAGATGGTTTGATCTCAATGACAAACCAACTACTGCCCTGCTGGATGGCACTGGTCATTCTGCTGCCCAGAACAGTCCACTCTGCTCCAAACAGTCACGGATGTGTGGTCTCACCTCCTGGCCTCTGCTCTTTCTGCAGCCTGGCCCTGAAAGTCTACTCCACTTCCACCTTTCAAAAGTCAGCTAGTCCCTTCAGGACTGCCACCTCCAGTACTCACTGGGCGTACACTACAGAGGCAGTTACAGTATGGAGATCCTGGAATCTGGGACATGTGGATTTGAATCCTGGTTCTAGCATTATCAGTGGCTATTTCCTAACCTCACTGAACTGTTCCCTTAACCAAACACCAAGGACAACAGTACCCACCTTATATGACTGTAGGGGGGGATTAAATGGGGAAAGGCGGGGAAGGCGCTTGGCCCAGCCACCTAACGCTGGCAAGGTCCTCAGATTTGTTTCTCAACTATGGGGACATAGAGTGCCCCGGACAGTGGATCCTGGACCTTTGTCCCATTCAGTCACAGCACAAGATGATCTAACAGGAAGCCTAGGACTGTAAGCTGGGGTGGTCACCCCTCTGGAAAGACCCCCTGGGCTCTCCCGCCCTCCACCCGCCCCCGAGCCCGGCTCACCCAGCTCTGACAGTTCGTGTGAATCGGCGAAACGACCTGAGAAGAAGGCACAGAAGGAGGCGTCGGTGAGCGTTGCCTCTCACCCTGCGGCTTCGGGTCCCTGGATGTCCCCTCCCTACGCCCTACGGGAACCTGGAAGGAACTTCTCAAGCACCGCAATCACTACCCTGACTCCGCAGGGAAGAGGGCAGGTGGGGTCAAAGGTCAGAGCCCGGAAGGGATAGGTCAAAAGTCTGGGTGGCACCTGCGAGCAGGTAACTGAGGCCCCGCACTGCCGTCTCCAGCTGGGCCGTGGCAGCCGGATGACGAGTCACGTACTCCTGGTAGCGCAGGCCCAGGAGCCGGAGCTTCTCCATCATGCCTTGGAGACCGACAGACCCACTGACCGACAGCACAAGTGGTTACGGCGCTCTGCTTCCTGCGCCCTCCTTCCTGCTTCCGGTCCTAGGTCCGCCTCTCCGATGCTTAACTTCCGCGGGCCTGAAAGACGGTGACGTGAAGGGCCATTGAACCCCCTATTACCCCGTTTCTTAAATCGCCTTCCACTAGGGTAGCGCTTAGCAACTGCGGGCCTAATCCCGCCCTCCCTACTCCTTCAGGTTATTGGTTAACACACTCCCCGCCCCCATCCTCTCAACACTGTCGAGACTCGGTTCTTCCGCCTTCCCCGTAGGCTGCCCTTGCGCCTGCGCAGTTATAGTGCCAGGAAAGCTGCGGCAGTCTGAGCTGTTCATTCTAGAGGAGGGACGTGGAGCCTCGAGTCTTTCTAATAGAACGCCGAGAAGCTCGAACGGGGCCGGATTTTAAAGGGTTGGGAGATAACGCGCGTAAGGGAACCTCCATCAGACTTGGGGAGGCGCCGACAGTATAAGCAGAGTCAGACTGTGTTGGCAGGCGCGCGAGTGGCAAACTGATTCATCTCCAGTCCGCCACCAGAGGTAGTGCTGGGGAAACTGAAGCAGCAAGGAGTCCAGCATCCCACGCAGGCTTGATCCGCCCCCCCGCCCCCCGCCCCCCGCCTGTGCCCCGACTTCGGCCCTAGCTCCCGCAAGGGCTGTGCCCCGCAAGAGTGCGCACCTGCACTCCCACCTCTGAAAAAAACCCTGGCCCGGGCTTCTGTTCTCGGCTCGGGGTGACCTTGGTCGGGACTTTCCCCTCTTTGGACCTCGGGTTTCCCCATCTGTAAAATGGTTTGAGGGCAGACTTGGTCCTTGGACTCGGAATCAATCTCAAAGCGCTTTTTGGTCCTTGGATGCACTTCGACGTCTTGTTGCTCCACAAGGGATGGGGGCGACTCCTGGGGATCCCTTTTCAAAAGAGGAAGCCTTCTTGGAAGGGTAGGCTGCGGGAGAGGAGTGGTCAGAGGTGGAGAGAATTGATGACGCTCCAAGGAGACAGCCGTTGATTGGCTGTAGAGAGAGGGGCGGGGCCTCAACCATCCGGACCGTGCTGGCCGGCTTGTGATACCCTGAGACTAGTAATACATTATTTTACCTAATCCCCTCCACCAGATGTTATCTCCAGGTGAGGAAAGGATCCTCTTAAGAACCCAGTCAAAATTTGAATCCTGGTCTCGTCTGACCACATAATCAAGGCCTTACCTGGAAGCCACAGCCCCTCCTTGCACTGCGTCCTCCCCAGCTTAGTTTTCTATATCCGGTGGCGAATTATAGCTGTACTCCCTACTTAAGCAGGCCAAGGAATGGAGAACCAGGGAGATGTGCCCAGGGGTCTCCAGAGAGACCAAGGCTGTGGAGAACACAGGAGGTGGGCGTGGGCATCACCAGTATCATTCCTCACCACCTCCTAGGTGCCAGGCTCACTCATCATACTCAACTCTTCTTGGCAAGCTTGCCAGGTTGCAATGAACTCCTTTTCAGATGGGGAAATAAGAGGCCCAAGGAGCGGATAGGACTTGACCCAGGTCACACAGCCAAAAGGACCACAGTGCAGGTCTCTCCTGGCAGCGCTGTCTTTCCTACTGTTCACAGCCCAGCAAGAGTAGGGACACATTGAGGCAATTTGGTCATGAGTCAAGGTAACAACTGGGATTAAGACCAGAGCTCAGGGCATTCAGTGTGGGGCTCTTTCTTCCTCCTGCACCCCATCATCTTAATGAACTTGTTCCCCAAACCTCATTAGTGGATATGCCTCAGTGGCTATGGAGAGAATAAGGAGGGAGAGTGTGCTGTTTCTTTGGCATTTCCAGGGCTGGTGGAGAGAGGCATGGAAGACAGAGCAGCAGCCTCCCCCAGACAAAACATAAGAGGTGTTTGGCCTGGAACCTGTTTCTCTCACCTACCTCCAGGGTCAGAAGGGGATCATGATCCCGGCCGGGTTGGCAGCAGCAAGGCTGCCTGAATTTTTTTCTCCAAATCATGGGCCTGATTAGGTCCCAGAGGCAAAGAGTGGCTGTGTGTGCAGGAAGTGCCCAGGGCAGCTCCTTCCTGCTGGGTCCATGCCTGGATTTGGTCACCTGGCTGGGTTGGAAGGGCCTCTGGGCAGGATGGTCCAGATCTCCCCTCCTTAACTCTGCCATGAGCCACAGGGGAAGAGAGCTAGACCAGTCTAACAGGTACAGATGAAGACAATGAGGCCCAGAGTGGGGCCTGGTTCGTAGTCACACAGCCAAGTCCTGGGCAGAGATGGGCCAAACCAGGCCTCAGGTTTAGAACACTAGCCCCTTCATACGCTCATACCTGTCTCCCTTTCCACTGCATTTCCCAGAACTTCTTGGAGGCCAAGCAGGCATCTCAGCAACTCATCTTCCCCTGAGTGGTAAGGTTGAAGAGAGGTGGGGCCAGTATTGTGAGTAACAAGTCACTCTGCAGACCCAGCTTTCCCCACAAACTCCGTCAGGCCCTGACTCTGTGCCCTCCCTGCTCCCACAGATAGTCTCTGTTGAGGGTCTTGCAGAGGGATTCACCCACCCCAATTCCAGGCTAGAGGTAAGGGTCAGGGGGACTGGAGGCTCAAAGCTCCAGACACCTGGGTGGCCCTTGCCTCCCCTCATCTCCTCTCAATTCCCAGATATACAAGGAGCTGCCATAAGTCTCCATGGCAACCACTGCCCCTGGCCTCCAATGGCCCAAAGCCCAACCTTTCTCACAGACCTCCATCTCCCAGAGAAAGGCATCCTGGCCTCTCAGAGGAGGAGACTTAGGGGTCTCAGGCTGGGCTGCTTTATCACAGCTTTTTAGGGGGGTTGGGCCCTCTCAGGCTCTTACTTTTTATACCTGGTCTTCGGGCTAAAGGACACAGCCTGAGCCTCTTTCTAGGTCACAGCGAAGCCCCGAGAGTCCCATCCACTTTCAGCACATACTGAGCATTGGGTACATGTGCCAGGCCCTGATTGGGTGCTGGGGCCTGTGAGCACTTTCTAGGAGGGAGACAAGCTATTACAAGGTCAAATTTGGAGAGGAGTGCTAAGAAGAAAATAATCCCGGGGATGTGGAAGGAGGAGTGGGTCCTGGGAGAATCTGGCAGAACCCAGGCAGAAGGAACATCAAGGGCAAGTCCTGGGGCAGACAACCTTTAGGGAGGAGCAGCAGGAAACTGCCTGCCGGGTAGGACCTGGGGAAGAAGCTCCAGGGTGTTCTGACAGGTTATTTCATCTCTCTGGGGAAGAATAATGCCTGTGTCACAGACCTGACGTGAGGGTTAACAGAGATGAGGCTTTATGGAACCAAGGCCCAGGGCCTGGCACGGATTATATGCGCTCAATCAACCGTGGCTGTCGTTCACGGTCCAGAGCGCCCACCGCCCCCTCCAGGGCCCAGCTCTGCTGTTGCTTGCTGTGGGGTGCGGGGGTGGGGTCGGGGGGCAGAGGAAGAGAGCCAGACACAATCGCCACGGTCTAGGCAAGGGTCGGGGATCCCCGGCTCGGCTCAGGCGGGCCAGGCCACCCCTGTCAGTAAGGTCTCTCGCCAATTCCTGGGCAGGAGGCAACCCTCACAAGGCCTCATTGTCCCAGCGGCGCCGGGTCCGGGCCACCTGGCCTGATCGGGGGTGGAGCGGACAGGAGAGTAGCGAGGAAAGCGGGGCGCAGGTGCTCCGTGGCTCCAGGACAGGTCTCGGCGAGCCCTGCCTCCTGTCCCCTAGGCAGATATCCCCGACCCCCGGGCCGGCATTCCCGCCCCCTCCTTCTCACTCCGGCAGTCCCTTTCATCCTGGGCCCGGGGTCACGGCCCCTCCCACGTTGGAAGGTTAAGGGGAGGAGATGGGGCCAGAGAGCTGCGAAGAGGGGGATGGGCTCAGAGCAGGTAGCGGGGACTGGCCCTTCCTGGGTGGCGGCCCGCCGCTTCTTCCACCCATCCGGGGGGGTTTCTGCATTCCTCCCCCACCTGGGGGGCGGGGGCCGTCGGATGCCGGGGCAGGGGCGGGCTCAGGCCCCCGGGGGGTCTCCCCGCCCTTCAGGCTCCGCCAAGCGGAGGTGAAACCTGAACCCAGGTTGGGGGCGGGGCTGGCTCCGGCTTGGACGGGGCTGGCCTGCGTCTCCACCCCTCTTTCCCCGCACCCGGGCCCGCTTCTGGAAGAGTAAGGTCCGGGTCCCCAAGCCGCCGAAGCAGGTGAGGTGGCGACTCAGTGTGGGAGGTGATCCGTGGCCGTCGGGCCCAGCCGCCGCAGGTTGACCCTCCCATCTCCCTCTCCTGTACTTAGAGCCCGCAATGGAGCCCGCAGCCGGGGGTCGCAGCCCGCCTTGAGCGCCCGGGCAGCCGGCCATGCTGCCCCGAGGGCGCCCCCGGGCGCTGGGGGCCGCCCTTCTGCTGCTGCTACTGATTCTGGTCGGATTCTTCCTGTTCGGCGGGGACCTGGAGTGTGAGCGCCGCGAGCAGAGAGGCCGGGGATCCTTCCCCTGCGCGCTAACGACACGTGTCCCCCCAGACGGGGACCCGCCGGCGGACCACGGGGGCCACAGCCGCTCCGACTGCGTCCCGCCGCGGCCGCTGCCTCACAAGTGCGAGGTCGGTGCGCGCGGCGTCTGGTGGCGGGAATCCTGGGGGCGCCGCGGCCCCGGCCCCGGCCCGGCCTCCGGGGCACCTGTGGGAATCACAACACCTGGCGTCTTGGCTCCTGCGCTGACCAGCCAGCTGAAGGCGCCTTGGGTTTGGGCCTCAGCTTTTCCGTTTGTGAAAGGAGGGCCTGGATTCTTGCAGCGGGTCTGCCTTCCCTAGCTCTGATGCCTGGAGGGGTTACACTGCCCTAGGCCGGGTCAGCCCAACCAGGGGTCCTCATCATCTATAGTGGAGGAGGGGGCTGCTGTCGACTTCAGTGTCTCCTCCCCAGCTCTTGCACGTGGCCATCGTGTGTGCGGGACATAACAGCAGCCGGGATGTCATCACCCTGGTGAAGTCCATGCTCTTCTACAGGTATAGCCAAGTGCTGGAGGTGAGGGGTTCAGGAGAGGGTAAAGGAATGGAGTCTTGGGCAGGATCGCAAAGTTGGTGTTTCCACTTCTGAGCCTCTTGGGGTGGGGCTTGTCCCATATTGTTCCTTCTGGATTCTATGAGCTTTACTCCTCTGTCCTTCCCAAAGGAAAAACCCACTGCACCTCCACCTGGTGACGGACGCAGTGGCCAGGAACATCCTGGACACGCTCTTCCACACGTGGATGGTGCCTGCCGTGGGGATCAGCTTCTACAACGCTGATGAGCTCAAGGCAGGAGCCCTGGCCCTTCTGCACTCCTCCCCAGCCTGCCTAGCCCGCTCCTTCCTCCCAGGGTGTGGGGGGCAGGGGAGGGAGTTCCAGGAACTGCCTGGAACCCCCAGTTCCATCACACCAGCTGAAGCTCAAATTCCTCTGCCCTTGGGAGTTCCCTGATGGTGTAGTGGCTTAAGGCTTCGACGCTGGCGCTGTCAGCACTGTGACCTGGGTTCGATTCCCAGTCAGGGAGCTACCCACATACCAAAAAGAAAAAAAAAAAAAAAAATCAAATTCCTCTGACCTCCTGGGGCTCACTCCTTCTAACCCCTGTGTCACCTTGAGTATGTCCTGGCACTCATAGGCCCTTCTCTGCCAGGCTCATGCCCTGTCCTCACCCACAGCCCCAGGTCTCCTGGATCCCCAACAAGCACTACTCTGGCCTCTACGGGCTAATGAAGCTAGTGCTGCCTGGTGTCCTGCCTCCTGACCTGACCCGTGTCATTGTCCTAGACACAGATGTCACCTTTGCCTCTGACATCGCAGAGCTCTGGGCACTCTTTGCTCACTTTTCGGGTGAGAGGCCTGGGACCTTGCCCCTGCCAGCTCTCCTCCTTGGCCTGTCCAAGTGCCCCCCACCCCACCCACCCCATGGCCTAGCCCTGAGCTGGGTCCCGTGGCAGCCTCAGGCAGCTCCCACGTGCCCTCCCCTCCCAGATGAGCAGGTGATCGGTCTCGTGGAGAACCAGAGCGACTGGTACCTGGGCAACCTCTGGAGGAACCACAGGCCCTGGCCTGCCTTGGGCCGGGGATTTAACACAGGTGGGGATGGCCACTGGTCTTTGGGCCCCAGGGACTGGGCAGGGCACAGAATGCTAGGAAGCCCTCCAGGAGGAATAGTGCTATGGAAAGAACACTGAGAGGAGAGCCAGAAAATAGTTCCAACCTGTACATGCTGGATGACTTTGGCAAGAAAACTGCACCTCAGTTTTCTCATCCATTTAATGGGGATTCTGCCAGCCCCAGGATCACCAAGTGTGAGGTACTTTATGTGCTGTACCCCACCTCCCCTCACCCCCAAGAGGATTGATTGTTGACACAGGTAGTCCATGCTCATGTCTGACAGTCAGACAATACCAGTAAGCCAAAAAGAAATATTCAAAAGACACCTTCAGGACTCCTGGCCTCAGGAGCTGGGTTGTCCCGGGTGGGCATGACAACCTCTCCCTGTGGGCAGGTGTGATCCTGCTGCGGCTGGACCGCCTTCGGCAGGCTGGCTGGGAGCAGATGTGGAAGCAGACAGCAACGCAAGGGCTCCTCACCCTGCCTGCCACCTCACTGGCCGACCAGGTCTGGGGGAGATTTTGGGGGGTGGGGGGTGGGCCAGGCTCAGGGCTGAGGTCAGATGGCTGTCTCTGCCTAGGACATCTTCAATGCCGTGATTAAGGGGCACCCAGGGCTGGTGCAGCCCCTGCCCTGTGTCTGGAACGTGCAGCTGTCAGACCACACGCTCGCTGAGCGCTGCTACTCTGAGGCGGCGGACCTCAAGGTGAGTGGAGGTGGGGGGCTGAGTAGTGGCGGTGGGGGACCGAAGATGAAGAGTCCTGTTCCCATTCCCCTACCGACACCCTCCCGGGTCTCAGGTGATCCACTGGAACTCACCAAAGAAGCTACGCGTGAAGAACAAGCACGTGGAATTCTTCCGTAACCTCCACCTGACCTTCCTGGAGTACGATGGGAACCTGCTGCGGAGAGAGCTCTTCGGGTGTCCCAGCCCACCCCCACCTGAAGCTGAGCAGGTGAGACGCAGCCGCCTTCCCTTGCCATAGGCTCTGCCTGCCTCTGCTCCGGTGGGAGCTAGCCTGGTCTGGGGACTTGTTCTGCCCCAGCCCTGGTCCTCCTCCCCTCGACCCCTTCAGTTGCAGCGGGCCCTGGCGCAGCTGGACGAGGAAGACCCCTGCTTTGAATTCCGTCAGCAGCAGCTCACTGTGCACCGTGTGCATATTACTTTCCTGCCCCATGAGCCACCGCCCCCCCAGCCCCATGATGTCACCCTTGTGGCCCAGCTCTCCATGGACCGGTGAGGGTGCCGAGGGCAGCCCCAGAGAGCATGGCGTGGGCTGAGGCTGGGCGTCGTGAGAGGAGGGTGTCACTTGGTAGAAGGAAGAGCTCTCCCTGCCTGATGCCTGCATTCCAGAGGTTGGAGACACTGGATGTGGCTGAAGGAGCCTGGGCTTTGAGAATCAGCCCTCCCTCCGTAGTTGTGGGACCATGGGCAAATCGCAGTCCCTCTGGCCCTCAGTTTTCTCATCTGTCAAACGAGAAAGTGCCCACCTTGTGGGATAGTTGTGGAGATTAAATAAGACCAGCTCAAAAAGCACTTGGAAGGGCTTAGGAAGACACGTGAGGGGTGTCCGCAGCAGCTAGCCTGGGAGGTAGTGCCCCTCTCCCTGGGCTGACCACCCGCCTCACCCCAGGCTGCAGATGCTGGAAGCCCTGTGTCGGCACTGGCCGGGCCCCATGAGCCTGGCTCTGTACCTGACAGATGCAGAGGCCCAGCAGTTCCTGCATTTCGTCGAGGCCTCGGCGGTGCTTTCTGCCCGGCCAGATGTGGCCTATCACGTGGTGTACCGTGAGGGTCCCCTCTACCCCATTAACCAGCTCCGCAACGTGGCCTTGGCCCAGGCCCTCACGCCTTACGTCTTCCTCAGTGACGCTGACTCCCTGCCTTCCTACTCCCTCTACGACTACCTCAGGTGGGTGGGCCTGAGAGCAACGGTATGTGGATGGGTGTGGATCGGGTTGGGGGCACCTGCAGGACTAGGCAAGTGTGTCCTTGCTCTCTCTGGGCCTCAGTGTCCTCTGTACAGTGGGGTTTGTGTTGGGGTTGGGGACCACACCGTTGCTTTGGGCTGCTGTGGCACAGTAGGGGAGGCTGGGGCCTGCTGCCCACAGCAGCCCCACTTGTGTCTGTCTCCTAGTGGGCGTCAGGGTGAGCGAGCCTATGAAAGTCGGGTCCTACGGCTCATGCAAGCAAGAGAATCTCTGGGTCCAGCCCTGGAGGCAGAGGCTTCCCTTTCCTTCCATTCACGGTGCTTCCTTCCCAGGACCTCCATCGAGCAGCTGGAGCTGGGCAGTGGGCGGAGGGCAGCGCTGGTGGTGCCAGCATTTGAGACACTGCACCACCACTTCCGCTTCCCCAGGGCCAAGGCTGAACTGCTGGCCTTGCTGGACGCCGGCGCACTCTACCCCTTCAGGTAGGAGCGGCCACTGCTTGGCCACCATGTCCCTACACTGGCCCCCAGCAGCTCCTACCTCAGCTGGGTTCCCTGCCCTGTCCTGCCCCACAGGTACCACGAGTGGCCCCAGGGTCACGCGCCCACAGACTATGCCCGATGGCGCGAGTCTCAGGCCCCCTACCACGTGCAATGGGCAGCCGACTACGAGCCCTATGTGGTAGTGCCACGTGACTGCCCCCGCTATGACCCCCGCTTTGTGGGCTTTGGCTGGAACAAGGTGGCCCACATTGTACAGCTGGATGCACAGGTGAGGGGGATCCTCCAGGCCCAGGGAGCTTACTGTGTCTCAGTGTGGCATCCCTGGGCAGCGCTATTAGGAGTTCTGCCCTTCTGTAGGACGAAAACCATCTGCCCTTGGGCCCTGGCTTTGGCTTTGGCTTTTAGAGGCTACTGGATACACCTGCTCCCCATTTCCAAGCCCTGGCAATGACCTCGCCTGCCCCCCCAACCCCCGCAGGAATATGAGCTCCTGGTGCTGCCAGAGGCCTTCACCATCCACCTGCCACACACACCGAGCCTGGACACCTTCCGCTTCCGCTCCAGCCCCACCTATCGTGACTGCCTGCAGGCCCTCACAGATGAGTTCCACCAGGACTTGTCCCGCAGCTATGGGGCTGCTGCCCTCAAATACCTCACTGCCCTGCAGCAGCCCCGAGGCCCCGCCTGACCACTGGAGGCTCACCCCTGCCCCTGGCGCACTCACTCCTTGTGGACACTGGAGCTACCTGCTACCTCTCCCACTCTCCATTATTTAAACTATTTAAAGTCTCTATGGGAAGGGCTGCAGTGGAGCATCTGTGGGGGGTGGGGCTTGAGGGCCTCCCTTTGCTGCTATTCTAGAGCTGGGGTCTCCTGCCTTAGCTGGTTTGGGGCTGGTTCCCCCATCCTCAACTGTACATCCCTTTTTGAAAATTAAAAGTTTTAAAAGCTCTGTTTCATGTTCCTCTTGGTTTAGGGCACGAGGGCGACCGTGAGCCCGGGGAGGTACTTAATCTTGCTAGAGTGGCAGGATCCCAGACCCTCTCCCAGAGCTTTGGGCTGGAGTGTGTCCCGCCCACCCTCCCTGGGCCCAAACCCAACACCAGGAGGCTGAGAGACTTTATTTGGCTTTATTTAGTAAAATGTTAAAATAAATAAATACAAATTGATCAGCTGCTCTGTACCCCCCCACCCCCTCAAAACAAAAATCAAACAAACAGAAACAAAAACTTTGAAGCACAAAACTCCAAATACAAGTTCTACCAAGACTGAAATCACAAAGGGCGTGGACAAGAGACAAGTTGGGGGCTGGCTGGCTCTTTCCTGCATGGAGCTCGCTGCCCTCGCTGCCCATCCTGCTCCGCCTGACTGCAGCTTACCCTGGGCAGAGGACCCTACGGCCTTGGAGGGAAGAGCAGGGGCCAAGGGCTGCTTGTGGGGGAGAGTAGTCCTCAGGGTTCGAGAAGGGCCTTGTGGAAAGGGAGCCAAGCAGGATTTGTGAGCCCGGCTGTCCCTTCACAGGGCTTTTTTATTTAGGAGTTCCACCCTGGCTCTCTGAAGGGGGTAACTCCTGGTTCTGGTTTCCGCCCCTTCACATTGGTGGGAGGGCCAACCCCTCCTTGGTGAGGCGCACTGAGGATGGCTGTACATCTGGGTGGGAATGGGCCTCCTATTTCCTGCCAAGGGTGCCCAGCTGAGGGGTGGGGGTGAGGCCCACAGTCACTGACACACGGCAAGGTTGCCTCCATCCAACAAAAGCCACGGAATCTGGAGAACCCAGGGCGTGGGAAAAGTGCCTGGGCCAGCATCCATCCCACTAACCCAAGAGCCTTTTGCCCCTGGGGTAAAAGTCTCCTATCAAGCCCTTTGGATACACAAGAAAGACCACACCCTGGAGGAAACCACTTAGAGTGTCTGTCAGCTGGGAGAGAGCAAGGAGGCTCTCTGCTGGCCCCAAGGGAGGAAGTACCAGAGATGGCCGGAGAGGCAACTACACGCGGAGACAGGTGACCCAGAAACACGGTCGCCCTCGGGGGAGTGGCATGGGGGGCGCAACTGTGCCCCCTCACGCCACCTGTGGAGCCTGAGCCAAGAAGCAGCAGAGACAGGGAGGCAGGCCCCGTAGGGAAACCGGGCACTCGGACGGTGCCAGCTGGAGGCTGCCGTGGCCATGTCGCAGGCCCCACGCAGGTCTCCCTGCCAGGCACGACCAGCAGGCTTGCCCCAAAGGCCCGGATAAGGAAGGAAGGAAGCAGAACTCTGGATGAGCTCAGCAGAGGTGAGACAAGACCCGGCAGGCTCCCTGAAAGAAAAATGGACCTGCAGGCCACATTGGCAAGAATGGGAGCTGAGCAGGAAAGATGACAGCAACAGGACCTTACTGCCTCCAGGGCACAGCGCCTGAGCCCAAGGACTGACAATGGGCCCCCAATCAAGGGCCAGGCTGGCCGCTCCCTGGCCTCTGGAGTGACTGCAAAGCCAGCTGGTTTCACAGGTGTCTGTCAGCTGGCAGCTGAACTTGGGCATGGGCAGCAGAAGGAAAGAGGGGGAGGAGGGGGAGGAGGGGGAGGGGGCTCGGGTGGGGCAGGTATGCGTCTGTGTCTCAGGTGGTCACAGAGAGGGGACAGAGAGAAGGTCTTTTGTCAGGACAGTGAAGAAAAAGGAGACAGAATGACTCGGGCCTTTTCTTTGCAGTAAGGGGTGTTTTGGAATTTGAGTCCAGAATGTAGGTTTGGGGTCAGGGTTGCCTTTTGCACTCCACACTAGCTGACTCCCAAATGGCTCATATCTGAACTTCAGGAAGAATCCATACCCTGTTAGGCAAGCTCAGAGTGGGAATGCACACAGCAGCAGGCAAAACACACCAGTCAAGTCCTCCCCTTGCGCCCACCCCCGAGAAGGCTCAGGCAGCTCCTTGCTGAGCGAAGGCCTCCAGTGATGATAGTTTCCCAACTTCTTTCAATAAGGTAGGAATTGTGCGACAATCTCCAGCCGCTGGGCCCAGACAAGTCCAACAGGAGAGCTCTGAGACAGCCTGCATCCTGCTGCTGGGCTCTGAACCTCTGCCAACTATTCCTCTAACCAGTCCAGGCACCTCCAAAGCTCCCTGACTAGACAGACATAGCACCTTGGTTTCTGCATGAGGAAAGGGAGCTCCTCTCTGTCCCCCTCAGGCAACAGTGTGGCCAGGGCCTGACTGAGGCCCGTGCCTAACCTTTTGTAATCTCCCGGGAAAAGATGAATGGAATCGGTTGGTAGAGACAAGACACATTTAACCTAAGAAGTGTCTCTGTTGCATTTGCTTTCAGGATCCAATCTCTGTCTCTCCCGGGTCTTACTGGGTGAGAGAGAAACTAATGGAACCTTTTCTCTCCCTCCTCGACTCTGGCCATTCAAGGGCATTGGGTGGGCTTGGGGGAGATCTCTGGGAGGGCTGGGGTACAGAGCCTCTGCCTCTCTCCTACTGGCCAGGTGCACAACAGGTAAAGGATTCCAGCGAGGGCACGCACTTGACAACATTTACTTCCTACAAGGCAAGAGGTTAGAAATGGTCTGAGTCTTTCAGAACCCTGGTTTTCTCAAGAGAGGAGACAGGCCAAGCCAAGGCAATCACAGTCATTTTAGCCACAGGTCACCCAGGAACCGTGTGGGTGGGAAAAGTAGAATAAACTCCATCTCCGGTGCCCGGAACCAGCGGCAGAGAAAGGGGCTGGAGATTCAGACCTCTCTTCGAAGGCAAGACAGACACAAAGGCCACCTGGGGCTCTCCGTCTCAGAGACACTGTGTACCCTCAAGACATCTCACTCCTTTGTTCTTTCTAAGCACCAAGGGCTGATGCCGCCAGCCTGCTCCGTGCACCCTCCCAGGAAGGCCGGGGTGCATGGGCACCAATGAGCTTCCCTGGCCATTCCTTCTGAGTTGTCCCCCAGGCACTCAAAATGCTGGTGGCTGAAAGACCGAGAGCAGCACCAAAGGAAGGGGATCTTATTTAGGCACCAGCCATTTGCTCTAGCAAAATCCGAGGGGACAAAGGGTAGGGCCCTGATACTGTCCACACTCCACTGGGGCTTCAAAAACAGGAGCCCAGCCCTGCACCAGGAAGAGAGGGCAGTCTTTTCTGAGGAGGAGGAATGGTGGGAGAGCTCCACTCCTGCCCAGCTGGGCAGCTCTTGGAGGACAGGAATCATGGAGACTAGCTCACCAGTCTTGAGACACAAACACAGCAAAATGTCATCATGATCAGCAGGTTCTGTGCTAAAAAATTGTAACTACACAGCATTTTCTCCAGTTCTGACACCTTTTTAATAGAAATCACTGGTTTTAGGAAACAAATAGCACTTTTGTAATTTTTTACAATGTTTCTTACCTTGATCTTAATTTTAAGTAACACTAGGAAGACCTCAATATCTTTTATTTTCCTTTTTAATTTAAAAAAAAGTTGTTTTTTTTTTCCCCAGATACAAAGATTTTTGCCCTTGCATAAAAAAAAAACAGTGCCCCGAACGATGACACAAGGACTCACACAGACTCACTGGACCTCACTGACACTATGATTCCTATTCTACCATGCAAGGTCTCGACTACCCTTAATTGGACTGTCAGCCTGAAAAACAGCTTTTCTATTCCTTATTTTAGTTTTTGTTACCAAAAAAGTAAAATAAACAACAAAATAAAACTTTTTAAAGAAAGAAAAAAACAAAACAAAATTTAAAAAAAAAAAAAAGAAAAAAAGGAAAGAAACGTCTCCATTCAATTCACACACACCTGGGTCGCGTGCCGCTTCGCTCAGGATCTTCTCTCCTTATAAATATAGAAAAGGGATGGAGCTTGTTTTCAAGTAAAATCACTGATTCACCTTAATTTTCCTTCCTCGCCACACACACACCCTTCTTTCCTGCCCGGCTGGGCCCGGCTCGGCTCGTTCTTGGAGGGGGACGGAACCGGACGACCGACCGGCCACGGGGATGCGCACCGATTCGCCAAAGCAGGGGAGGAAGGCGGGGAGCGGTGGGGCGCCCGCGCGGGAGAGCGGCGTGCCCGCGAGGAGGAGCCGGCGGCTGTGCGGGCCTGCGGCCCCGTCTCTCCGCGCCGTGCCCCGCCCCAGACAAGAAGAAATACTGCTTATTGGATATACTTTTCCCACCCCGGCTCCCTCCCGTCTCCCTCCCCATCCCTCGTCTGGGCACTGGGGTCGGTTAAATCTTGATTTCCTTTTTCTTTTTTTTTTCTTTTTTTCTTTTTTTTGGTTTTATAGTAGTGAGAGTTTAGAAACAGGAAAGCCCACACACTCTTTGGACTTGTCTTCTCTACCTAAACAAACGGCTCGGCAAGTAAGGATCTGAAACCTGCTCTCCTCCCTCGGCCCGTCCCTGCTCCCACCCAACAAAACAAAAACAAACCCATCGTGGCTGTGGAGGCTGCTGCAGGCACACACTGGTGTATAATAGAGAGAGTAAATATATTATTTCACTTGGCATGGTGCTGGCAAAGAACCTCCAGCTGGCACTATTTCATGTAACATGGTCCAATCTTTGCATGTACACACAGAATAAGAAGGATCAATTGGCAAACTCTGGTGCCACCTGGCACAAGCATCTTCTCTCTCTCTGGAACCAAAGAACCAAAAGAATTCGGACTTTCCAGAAGAAATCCGGCCTCACTTTCCTAGAGTCTTCAGTGTTTTGCTCTCCTGGCCGCGGCCCCCGCGGCTGCTGGGAGCAGGGCTGTTATTTAGTCTCCTCCCCCTGCTTACAGTTCGCTGTGCAGCTCTGGGCGGAGGGGGAGGGGGCCGGTGTGGAGGTGGTGGCGTTGGCAGGGGGGGTGCAGTCCGGGCCATTGGAGATGGCCCCCACAGTGGCCTCAGAGTCTACAGGTTTGGAGAGGTCGATGCCGTGGATGAGGCGGATCAGCTGTTTTACCTTCTCCAGGGAGCTGTGCATCTCCTTCTGCCGGGCCAGGATGGTGTTCTTCATCTCCATGCATTTCTGCAGCGAACGAGAAGACAGCGCTGAGCCTACCGTTTGCCCCATAGGCCCGGCAGCCTCTTCAGGTACGAGAATCCTAGCTGGCTATTGTGCACCCCTAGACCTGTTCTGCATCATGCGGGGGTGGGTGCTACTACCCCAGGAAAGGAGGGGGGACAAGAGGCGGGGCGGGGGGGGGGAAGTGAGTGGCTTAAAAGCCCACTCTACTTGACATTAGTGAACCATTACAATATTACAAAATACAAGTTGCTTTAGGAGTAACGTTCCCACAGCTGTGCTGAAGCTGATTTGGGTGGGCTCGGGTGCGCTTCCACCGTGCTGATGGTTGCTAACATGCTCTGGACCGGACAGAGCTGTCCAGGGCAGGAAATAAGCCAGGGGTATCTGGATTCACCGGCAGGCCCACTGAGGATCACCGGTGAGGAAGCAAGAATTGAGAGGCGGGGCTGGGACAGCAATGTTTAGGAAAACCAAAGACATCAGGCAGCAGAACCTCTTCCGCAGGTTCCTTGAATCTTGTGCCCTTTTGCCCTCAGGCTCCCACACTGGTTGGCTTCTGGTGTGGGAAGGGAAAGAGAGGAGAAACCTGCCTGCCACAGATAGTCTGGTGAGGAGGGGAGAACAGGTGAATGGGACAGAACATCACCCTGTGCCTGTGAGGGCTCAGGCCGCCTCAGTCCAACCAGAGGCCCCAGTCAAAGGGGAAGAACTTGCTCCTGTTGGGAGCAGCCTCTGAATCCCTGTTGCAAATACTCTTTCCCACCTGGACAGGGCAGGCTGGGCGGTATTTACATCCAGTACTTGTCTCTAGAAACCCCTCTTCCTCAGGCTGGTCAGGAAAACCTGGAAATGCAATCAGCATGGTGTGGAAGAAAGGGCGGGAGGGCAGGGCCCTGCGGATGGACCCACTAGCTCAGGCGACTAGAAAGAATCACAGGCTGGGTCCGCAGTGCTCAGTGTCAGGCAGGCCTCCTCCCAAATACACGCAGGCCTACGCGGGGGCGGGGGTGGGTGGTGGCTACACTGCTGTAGCTGCTTCTCTATCTCCTCAGCCTGGAGACTGAAAATCCTCTCTCACATCAAAGCCAAGAGGATGCTGCAGAGCCTGGCTAAGGCACCCACTGTACCAGAGCACCAGCTCTAACTGGAAGCAAACTTTGCATCTGCCCCCGTTAACTGTGTTAATGAGCCGCAGGACCAGAATCAGCCCTTTGGGAGCCACGTGTACTGCTTTGGATGTGGAAAGTTCTACATTTCTGTATCTACCATTGGAAGGCCTGAGATTTACTTACACTTATAGAATTGCTGAGCTGTTTCACCTTCTGCTCTAGTTGTTCTCTTTCTTGTTTTAAATCTGAACTCCATTTGAGTAACTTCTGTTTTTCTTCTTCTTTTGCTGAAAAAAGAAAAAAAGGAACCGTTTTTAACAATAAATTCTTTGAAAAGGTCACTGTGGTCACAATGACTGCCAAGGAAGATGCTTTCCCAAAGCTCCCCCAGAGCCCCACAGCTGGTGCACAGAACCTGCCCACTCGGCCCTTCCCTTGTACACGTACAAATAAATACACTAAGAAAACTGTCACTGGCTTGAGCCTGGTTTTATATACACGAGATCTACTTCTCATTTTACCTCCCCAAGAAAGTGCTACACAACTTTCCACTTCATTCAATAAAAACTTTTCATTCTGGGGGGGTTCCCTGGTGGTGTAGAGGCTGGGCTTTGGCATGCTCACCGCCGCAGCCGGGTTTCGATCCCCGCTCAGGGAACCAACCAAAAAAAAACAAACTTCATTTTTAACTTTAATTTTCCTTTGGAAAACAAAGGAAATATTGCCTTCCAGTATATTTTTAACTTTTTTTAAATAAGGTAAGATGACACCAAAGGGGGTATGGAAAATTCTTTACCTGCTTTGTAGGCGATATAGGAATGAACAATTGCTAAAGTTCCAGGCCATGGAATTGCTTCTTCCTTCTTGAGCATCTGAAAAGAGTTTTTGAATTTTACCTTGAGAAGGAGGTATAAAAACACATGCCCTGTGTCATAACAAGCAATGGCACCTGTAGCCACTGGCAGATGAACTCCAGGAAGGATTTTGGTGGCAGTGATGCAAAACCCTGGTCTATAGTTTCTGGCTATGAAGTTCCAGATTATCAGCCCGAGAGGGTGAGGTGCAGCACAGGAAGAGCCACGCCACTGGAGCCTGGGCTTAGGAAGAGGCTGGGACTTGGCTGATGTTCCTATCTTCTCATACGTGTGACATGACCCTCGAGTACTCTCCACAGCCGGAACCACTGGCACAAGCTGCAAGTCTGCACGATGGTGGCAGTAGTCCTTAACCTAGCATGGGCTGCCGGTCTCAATTTTAGCGTTTTTATGTCCCTCAAAGACAGCCTGAACAAAGGAATTAAATACCAGTTCCAGATTCTAAAGTATAATCTACACCCTGTGTGGAAAATTATCAGAGGGTCACAAAGCAGCAACTGGATAGAGAGAACTGTCTCTGGTAATTACATCAGGGAGACGCTAGGTAGAGGACCGAAATCAAAAGGGGAAAACCAGGATTCTCTCAAATCAGGATTCCAAAGAACTGAGCAGGGTCCCAAAGTCTGCTCAGCTATTGAGCTTATTTATCCATTATTTATATTTTGCCTACTCCCAAAAAAAGACTTGAGATGGCTTATAATAAAAACATGAAGATACATGGATGGTTGAGAAAAAGAGATCAGAAACCAACAGAGAAGGAGGGAAGAGGCTGGGACAGTTAGTAATACAGTCATGCGCCACATGTTTTGGTCACTGGCAGACCATGTACACGATGGTGGTCCCATAAGGTTATAAAGGAGCTGAAAAATTCCTGTCGCCTAGTGACATCACAGCCATTGTAAACAAACCTACTGAGCTGTCAGTCGTGTAAAAGTATAGCATGTACAGTTACGTACGGTACATAATACTTGATAATGATAATAAATGCCCATGTTATTGGCTTATGCATCTACCATCCTATATACTTTTTATTGTTATGTTAGAGAGTGTTCTTTCTACTTATTAAAAACAAAAACTTTGCTGTAAAACAGCTTGCAGCAGCCTCAGACACCTCGTGTTTACCGTATCTCTTGATCGTATCATTTTTGTCTTGTGCTTGATTTCATCTTTGTTTTGTCCAGTAGCATGTTATACAGGCTTGTAGCCTAGGGGTAAGAGGCCATACACACAGCCTAGGTGTGCGGCGGGCTATACCATCTAGGTGCGTGGGGTGCACTCTGTGATGTCTGCACAGTGACAGAATCACCTAATAACACATTTCTCAGGATGTAGCCCTGTCTTTAAGCAGCACATGACTCTGTTTGCCTTTTAAGTCCATGAAAATATTAAGACAGCGCTTTACAGTTAGTTCTCTGATCCTGATGACAACACAGGTTAAAAGTTAAACTGTTATTTGAATTAAACAATTAATTGAGCATTTTCATTTAAGGGTTTTGTTTTCAAAAAAGAGTTTCAAAACCACATACTGGGTATGGACCATTCTTAGAGAATGAAGCAGAAAGTCTTATGGACTTTAAAGGGTCAAGGTAATGACAAGCTAAGTCACTTCAGACAAAGGGAAGCAGTCAGGGCCTCTCCACCTGCACGAGGAGTCACGACCTCATGAATACGACCTTGTGGGGTGGATGCTGTGCGGTGAGTGTTGTGCGATGAAGAGGGCAGATGTAGTCTGGAGAACTACTGGGAAAAGGAGAGACTCCACCACCTTCTAGATGAGAGGGAAGGAAGTCCTCCTGACAGTGCTCCTCGGTCTGCACACTGTCTGACCCCCCACAGTACCTGGTCCTGACACCTGGGACAGATCCACATGCCCTTGGGAATCGTTTTCAGGGGAGGGTCTAAGCAGTCCAGATGATACACACGGGAACACGTGTCACACATCAGCAACTGGCCACTTTTCCTGCAAACGCTGCAAAAGTCCTCATGGATGTCACCCTAGGAAATTGAGAGGAAGGGTAAGAGAAGGGACAAAAAGGCAAAATGTGAATGTTAACATGCGCATTCTGGGTGACTATAAAGGTTTTAGGTCAATGAGCTATGCCCCCTCTAACATGTGACAAGAGTATTCAAGAAACATAGGGATACCAGTGCCACAAGCCCCCACCTGCCTCATACAGCTGAGCTTCCCTGGGCAGGGGCAGTGTTCTTAATTTTACAGTAGACTTTATAGGAAAGCTCTGTAGTCACCTAGACCAAAATTAATTTTACAGGTGATAGCTCAGCATTTATTACGTTTTGGCAGAGTCCAACCCACAAATCAGAAAGTTTTAATACACTGAAATCCATTCATCAAAGTGTGCTACAATATGATACAAATAATTCTCATTACCTATCATTTTTGGAGGGACTTTAGAAGGATTGGGAAAGAAAAAAGAGAAGAAATGGAATTTTACTAGACTCTTTGCTTACTCAGGGAGAAAAAGGATTGTGAAAGTTCAAATGGGAAAAGATTAAGTCAGGAGCAAATTAAACTCACATGAGCTTTCTAATATGAAGAATTTAAACAACCAGAGCAACAGCTGACAAGGTGCTCTCCTAAAGCCAGTATTTGACATTTGCTGTTCAATGGACCATTCTATTCCAGGCGGCTTTATTCCTCCCTGCAAAATACTTCACCAGATGGGAAAAGAAGGCAGCCCCAGTGCCTTCTGCCTGTCCCCCCACTGCCTCCCATCAGTGAGTTCTAGTATTCAGGTAAGCCGGCTGGAGTCCTCTGAGCAGAAGGCACAATCAGAAAAAAGCAGATCTACTTAAAATTTGCAGAGGAGAACTCTGAGAAATAAAAAGAGGCCCCCAGGCCTGCTCTCTGAATGGGATGAATACCGCCAATAAAGATACCAGGGACAGGAAGGCTGAAGGCACGTGTCAGAGGTGAGCCAGCAAAGGCAGTGCCATAGCTCGGGGGAGACCCCTGTTCACTTTCAATGTGCTGTTTTAGATTTCTAGGCTATTCTGCTAAAAGGCCTAACTCAGAAATTTCACACAGGAAGCCATGAAATAGGCAGCAGTGCTCCATTTTTGCTTTCTGTGATAGAACCCCTCAACCACCAGCACTGAGAGGGCATAGCTTCCCAGACCTACAATTTCTCTCTATAGGAAGAGCAGCTCTCTCTGTAATTTACTAGGGTACCCAGCAGCCTAGAAAACTGGCTGTAGAAAGTTGTAAGATAATCAGAGTGTGGGTGGATTTTAACCTTCCTTACTGAGAAAATGTTATCTCTGGGCAGTCAAAAAAGGTACTTGGATACAGCCTGGCAGTCCAACCTCCAGGCACTGAAAAGAGGTATGGTTTCGTCCCTTGATTAATCATGACTTTCTTCTTTCATTCTTAAAATCAGGCTGAGGGAGGCTCTCCTATAGAGAGCCAGTCTCCTTAAACCCTGGCCTCATGTTGTAAGTATGCATCTTTATAAAGTTTATGAAAATCTTTTGGTTTCTGAGAGTGTTTTACATGAACCACAGATAAAACGGTCACTGATGAGGTAAATGAGACACACTGGATAGCTCATTCAGAGGAGCCTGTCGGGTTTGCTCCTGAGTAAGGAGAACATCAAGAAGTAGAAGGCAGAGGGTACCTAACATAAAAATGAACTTCACATTGCTGAAGGACAGGAAACTCCCTACCCTCTTTACATGTCCTTTAACAGCAGTTTCCTGAACCTGTTTGGTGTCAGGACCCTATTACCCTCTTAAAGTTACTGAGCTTTAGTTTATGTTGAGTTTGTGTATTGATATTTACTGTATTAGAAGTTTTAAAACTTTTTGATTTTTAAATAATCATAGAATCAAAGGGAGTTATGAAAACAGTATATTGAAAAAATTAAAAAACCCCACAACATGCAAGTGCACTCCCCATTAGCCATCGGCGTGATGCCATCATCACGTCATGTAGTATCTGGAAAACCCCACTCACTGTTCACTCCTGACAGAACGAGGATGGAAGTGGAAAAGAGTGTTTTAGTAGGATCACGAAAATAGTTTTGATTTTATGGACCCCCTGAAAGAGCCTCAGGGACCCCCAGGCCCTACTTGAGAACTGCTGCCCACAGAAATGCATATAAAATGACAAGGTTTGAATTTCATCCACAAAGAACTGGCTCTTTGCTCCAAGAGCGCAGAGAGGTCCCACAGCGGTGCCACATGGGGTCGCAAAGCTGAGGCTTTGGTGGCTGACCAAATTATTACCACAAACCAAATGGTAAGTTGAAAGGTGGCTGACCCAGATTCTTTGGTAGAAGCTGAGGACATATTTTTTATAGAAACACCCTGGTTATATCAGTTGCAACTTTGCTGAAAAATTTTTTCTAACTATTTCAATGTATCTTCCCTTCTCATAAAAATGATGATAGTAGCAACAAGGTAGATCCTGAGGATTAGTGTCTGGCTGGGTGTCGTGTTACCATGGCCTTCTGGATGGTTACTGGTCTCTCGGAGATGCCTGCCTCTCAACTGTTATTTTTTAATTAATGTTGTTGGGGCTTATGCCACCCAGCAGCAAGCGTACAGAATCCTGGGTGCTGATTTTAACCGCAGCCCCTGTAGGGATACTGTAAAAGTAGAAGTCAGTTATCTTAGAAAAAATTCATTCCACTAGGTTTAACCTAGGAAGTTCTCAACATATTTAGTGGTTTGGTTTTAGAAAAGCTTCCCTTTGCCTTTAGATTGCTGAAAAGAACAGTGTTTGCATTTTAAGACACAACAAAACTTGGCAGAAGCTTTTAGTTTGTGATTTGATCTAAGTGGATCCTTTCAAGACAACCCTTTTGAAAACCTCAGCCAAAAATCACAAAGAATAAACACAACACTGCTTAGGAGAGAGGCTCACATGCAGAACCACAACGTCATTTGCTCCCCAGCACTGTGCACCTCCCTAGGGGCGAACCCTACCAAGAAGCTACATGCTGTCAGTCCCTGTGGCAATGCTTTGACTCATGAAAAGTAGGGACAATTTTGGTGCCAGCAAACAAGGTTTCTAACAGGAACGCTGGGTGCTAATTAACAAGACAGGTGGAAAATCTGAAGCAATTATTAATACCCAAAGTCAGGAAAGCTGGGTGAAATGCTGACTCTTGAGAGCAAGCCACCATCTATGTCCAGGGATGGAAACCTGCCAGAGAACACAATTCTTCTACGACCCTGGTCCTCCAAAGATGACACTTCCTTTGTTCCTTCTGGAATTTTAACTCAGGATGTGCATATGGCATCCTCTTGCCCTCTGGAGAAGGGTAGACCACTTAAATACTGAGAACCTTCAAATTCAAGGGACATTGAACCTGAAGGTCCTAAAGATAAGCTCTAATTCACAAAAGAAATGGGACATGTACAAAATGAACCTATTGGTTCACCTCCTCAAAATTGTACTCTTCTTCCTCTTCCCAGGAGCGGACTGAGGTGAACTCTGAAAATGGATCGCTATTCCCTTAACCCAGAGAACCCCACAAAATCATGTAAACTGAGAGGCTCAAATCTTGGTGTTCATTTTAAGAACATTTGTGAAACTGCCCAGGCCATCAAGGGTCTGCATATCCAAAAAGCCACCAAGTATCTAAAGGATGTCACATTGCAGAAACAATGTGTGCTGTCCAGATGTTACAATGGTGGGGTTGGGAGGTGTGCCCAGGCCCAATAGTAGGGCTGGACGCAGGGTCGGTGGCCCAAAAAGAGTGCAGAATTTTTACTTAAAAATGCAGAGAGTAATGCTGAGCTGAAGGGTTTAGATGTAGACTAAACCCTTTCCAGTCTTTTCTCCACATGATCCTTTTAAAATCCAAATCAATTTTGCAAACATCTTAAACTAGTAAATGCAGGCAAGGACCGTCAAAGGATGCTAAAACTACTGGGTAACGGTTGGGGAACTGGATGTTTACACGGACGCAAGGCTATAGGCACTGGAAGAAACAGGCACCTTTATAAGTGGAGAAATTCGATGGAATCTATTTTAAGAGATGAAAGTTAACATCACCAGTGGGACGAACTGACAACATACACCTCCTGTTGTGATGCACTGAGAAGGACTCATCATCCCTCATTTAGTGTTCCTATAAAATGCACACCTCAAATCTATTCTTGAGGAAACAATCAGGTCACCCAAGTGGAGGGACATTCTACATAGAGGCAACTGGCCTATCTTTTGTAAAATGTCAATGTCATAAAAGGCTGAGAAACTGTCTCAGAGGACAGCAAGGAGACTAAAGGGGCAATACTGTGACCGTTAATGTCAAGAGTGATCTTGGATTGTATCCTGGAGCAGAAAAAAGATTGCTGCCAAGGCAATCCAAACATGAACTATTAAATAGCAATATTTTATATTAAATTTTCTCAATTTGATAACAGCATTGTGGCTATATCAGAGAATATTTTTAGTCTTGGGAAATATAAATCAAAGTATTTTGGGTGAATATTCATGATGTCTGCAACTTCTTAACTCGTTCACCAAATTAAGTGTGTGTATGTGTGTGTGTGTGTGTGTGAGAGAGAGAGAGAGAGAGACAGACAGACAGACAGAGAGATGTGGCAAAATGGTAACAACTGGTGAGCCTGGGTAAATGGTATGCATATGTTCTTTGTGTTGTTACTAAAACTTTTGTGTAGGTCTGGACATTTTCAAAATAAAAAGTTAAAAAATCTGTCTCTCTTCTATTCAAAACCTTTCAGGGGTCTCTCACTTCACTTAGAGTGGAAGCCACAAGGCCGTGCACAGCAGACCCTGCTGCCTCTGGGCGTTCACCTCCTACCGCCCACGCCGTCCGGGCCCTCCTAGCTCTTCCTCCATGCCACGTTCACCTCAGGCCTGCTGCACGGCTGCTCCCTCTGCTTGGAAGCTCTTCTCCTGACTTACTCCCCTTCCCATCAGGGGCTTTCTCTCACCACGCTTCATAAAAGAGCAGCCTCCTTCCCTAACTCCTTACTCCGCTTCGTCTGTCCCACTGAATTTACACAGCACTTTTCACACCTGACACCAGGGTCTGGCAGAAGTAATGCCCTTTGGAAAGCAGCTAAAATATTGTTATGTTACAGAATGACATGCTTATGATTTTTTTTTTTTTTTTTTTTTTTGCTTTTTGGTACGTGGGTAGCTCCCTGACTGAGAATCAAACCCAGGCCGCAGCGCTGACAGCGCCAGCGCCAAAGCCTTAAGCCACTACACCATCAGGGAACTCCCCTATGATTTTTTAAATAAAAGCTCTGGTAGATTACCAGCTCATTAAAAAGGGCGTTATTTCTGCCAGATGGTGTAGCTTATCCCCTGCCTCCGGCCATGCAGCATGAACTCGTTGAGGCCATGGAGTTGGTCAGCACTTGCCCCCCATCCCCAGCTTCAAGACTAGTGCTTGCTCAGCAGAGTCACACTCAGTAAGTATTTGTTGAGTGAACTCACTGCTTTGTAAACACTCATTTAAAAACTTAGGTCTCCAGCTGACACTCCCACATTTTCTGGGGAAGGGACCACCAGGGCTTTGACATTTTTTCTGGAATCTGTTTCTGACTGCCTCTGCTGATCACGGCTCTTCAAAGAGAAGTTTTCCACTTGCTGAATTCTACCTGGAGCAGGAAACGAGAACCACTGGGGATGTAGTATACCTTGTTCCCTCTCCCCACCTCCAAGCCCTGATGGCAGAAACCAACACCCCTTTCCATCCTACAAGCTGAGCCCCCCGCAGCCCGCGGCCCCAATCCAGACTCTCCACTCTGACTGAGCCTCCTGGTGTGCTCAACGGGAGCCTCGAGGAGGACACAGCAGGACCCGGGGCCCCTGCAGAAGCTGTCCTACTGGCACAAAGTGTCCCGTGGGGCTGACTGCTGCCCCAGGCTTGGCCGAGGAGGTGCGGCTGGTACGCAGACGACAGGACGACGCTTTCCCCGGTTCGAGCTCTCGGAATGCGAGGGAGCGTTTCCCACGTTACTTACGTCTGTGGAGGTGGGGCTGGGCAGGGACACAGGCTGAACAGGTGCAGGGAAAATGAATGTGGTCTCTGTCTTTTCATTTTCAGGGGAGTCAGGATGACTGCATGGGGGGGATGCTGGGGTAAGGGCTCCAAACCCCAGCACCGCATTGTATTTTGGAGGACGACCTATATACCAAGAGAAGGGAACAAAAGGGGAGAGGGGGAGGGAAAGAAAGGGGGAGAATGATCTTACATACCTTTGGCCAGTGTTCCTCATTGGCTAGCATGGAAAAGGAAGTGAGGTGGCAGACAGGAGGTTAGTACAACAGGCCCGGAGAGAGGGAGAGAAGCAGAGGTTTAAATGTCATTAGAAACAGCGGCATGAATCTCAAGAGAAGGGAGGGTAAGAGAGCCTTGGAGAATGACAGGGGGTGCTGGGTCACGTTAAAGGGCCTTGCCTTGGGCAGGTGACAGTGACATTCCTCAACTACTGCAATCTGAGATTTCTCATGTGAGAACCAAAGTTCACTGCGAGTCAAGGCCAGGAATGAGAATTTAGTCCAGTTTTCCTTATCTGTTGCTATTTGTTGGCTAATGTGTCTCTGCAGTCATCATTCTCACAATCACATTAATGACTCTCAGTTCCCACAGATGGGTTTATTGAGGATTCCTGCTTTTCCCTTTCCTATCCTGCCTACATTTTGGTCATTTCACTGCTTGTCAGGGTGGAGAAAGAAGACAAAATTCAAGTTAACTATTCTTACCCTTGGCTGGTAGAGCTAATGAGAGTGATGTTCTAGGAGTAGCTGGATCCCAAAGGCTAAAAAGATGTCCTGCGCTTAAATATGAATCAGGTGCCCTCCTCTGCTGATCGAGAACTGTGTCCCTGCTTCCTATTACAAACATTCTGGTGAGCGAAATGTCTCAGAAATGAGACTATTCCAAAGTCTCAGGAAAGGCCATCATCAACAACACAGCTAACTGAGACCTGATCTGAACAAGGGCATTTGGAATCATACCTCGTGACTACAGAGGATCTCTAAGTGAGCCCTAACAGGTGTGAACAGTCCAAGCCAACCACTCTTGCCTGCTATGTCAAAGTCAGGGTCCTTGTCTTCTAAGGGCCAGGGTCATAGATTCTGAGCTGAGTGAACTAAAGCGCATGCCTTGAACACCAAAGGAAAAAGGAGAGCCGGAGAGGTGCACGCTGCCTAAGAGCACTGGTGGATGGTATGTAGGATCATGACTTTGCCAAGAGTCATAATTTATATCAAAATTACACACGGGAGTCCTGATTCTGTCAGACATTACCCAAACATTACCTATCCGTGTTAAACTGGTGACGACGGCAGTACAAAGACAGATCGTACTGGTTTAACATCTTTCCTAGGGAATTTAGTGCTGTGAGAAGGAGAAGTGGAAGATGAATGCTTTTTGTTTACCCACAGAGGGCATTGTGAATGCAGGCTTTCATCCTCTGACCTTGGCAAGAGATGCCAAGGTCTTCTGGCTCATTTAACCCCTGTCCTCTTAGCAGATAGTGCCCACCAGCAGGCCAATTAACTGTGACCTTTGGCTAGGGGCTCCTTTCTGAGAACTGGGTCAGAGGTCACTAAAAATGGCCCAAAACAAGCAAAAAATTAACAAAACATAAGCCTTGACACTGATTACTGGGGCCCAGGAACTGATATGAAGCAATGACTTAGGGTTTCCCACATAAATATTTTTGCCTACTTGAAGGACGGGGCTGACGCACCGTGAGGATGGGTCACTGAGGGTGGGTTTGCTACCTCCTTAGGGGAGGAGGTTGCAGCCCTCCCTAAGGCAGACAAAGGGTCAGGATGACCTCCTAAGCTGCCAGCAGCTCTGAGATTGTGTGTGCATACGCAAAAATTAGTATGCTACTCCACTCACTCTGTAACCTTTCTAGCCTGGAACTATAATTCAGGGACACATTATCATGTGGAGAAAGGGACCTTGGGATGTATTACTGACATCAAAGAACAATTTCAGAACCTTGTTTATGAGCTCAAACTCTGAGCTATTAAGACCTATTTAGACCTGCACAGTGAGAGCTGCCGCTGCTGTCCTCTTTGCCCTCAGAGTTCGGGAGAACGCCTGCCCCGGGGAGGTCTGAAACACCGGGATGGGGCTCTTCCGGAATTTCTGTTTTCAGGAGCCCGTTTGGACAGTGACCTTTTCTTCCATAGCTGGAGAGACCTTCTCACAGATTTTAAGTTCTTGGTGTGGCTACCTCCCTCCTTCCCGGGAAGTTTGCAGCTCACAGAAACTTAAGAGTCATACTCTGGTCTCACTGGCAGTAGGACTATGTAGACACGACTAAGAACACCTCAGCAACTGCAGTGCTCTGTTCTTGCTCAGTGATGCCCAGGTGCCTCCTTTTATTCAGTGTTCTGTTCGTGTGCTATTCAGGGATGGTGTGGTGGGCCTGGGGCAGAAATGCTGCATGAAGCCATTCCCCTGAGTCAGCTTTGCTAGAACCCCAGGCAAGGCAGCTTTGGACTCAGTGTGCAGAACTCTAATAAGAAATATCACTCTCCTTTCCCCCCATTCTCAGAGAGTAACAACAACGAAACTATTTTCAAGGGATACAGGAGTTAGGCTCTTAGGACAACGAGAGGAAGGAGAGGGAAGAAACACAACAAAGAAAGCAAAAGCAATAGGAGGGGAGAGCTGTACGAAGGTGCTCACCTCGCTTCCGGGTCCCAGGATGCATCGTACTGTTCAGGTACGTGACTGCGCTCTTCTTACGCTTTGAGGATTGAGGAAGGAACGGATGAAGAGCACGGTTACTACTAACACTGGCAAAAGCTAAAGACCACATACAGCACGCCTGTCACCATGCTGCCTACTGCGTGCCGGCCCCCCCAAGATCTTAGTGCGGGTGTGCTTATCACATGTACTTGGCTCTGGGAGGACATTTGGGGAGGTCTGCCTCCACCTCAGACGACAGTAGTGCTGAACTCAGGTTAAGTTTCTAAGGTAGGTTTATATCTGTTCAAACTTAGGAAAGAACGAAGGGGGAAGGAGTGAATAATAAAAATGAAATCACGGGGCCAGCGGAGCAAAGTAACCATGTCACAAAGCCGGCCAAGTACTGTCAGGGTACTGCTCTCCAGCAGGTTTTCGGCTGGGAGGTGCCGAACACGCCGGACACTAGGCTGGGTGGTGAGGGAGGGGCTGGGCGCGGGCCAGGAGTACCTCAGGCTCGAAGACTGCCCCACTGTACACTGGGTTTGCTGTGGTTCTTCTTTTCCGTTCTTGCCTCTTGCTTTGGATTTCTTGGGAAAGCAAAAGGTTTGAATTAGAAGAGAGGTGGGAGAACCTTAAAAACTTAAATTTCATTGTTTTAACTATTATAGTTTTCCCCATACGACAAATTACAAACAGGGGCTGGCCTCTCTGTTACGCTGCGGCCTTGGCGGTGGTGGACACACTGCTGGAATCAGGTATGTAGGACCATCCACCCTCACCTCTCAGAAAGCAGGACCACACTGTCCCACAGTGTGGCTCCCTGTCACTGAGAGCTTACTGGTAGGCCACACTAGCAAACATTCTGTCCTGAGTTATTGTGAGATCACTGTGACATAGATATGGATGAACTTTATCCATAGCTGGGAGACTGAGCAACCATAGTTGACCCTTATTGAATTAAACAAGACAAGTACAGCTTTGTTAACTGTTCTTAAGATTCTGATAATCTAGAGCGATTGAAAAATACAGACAAATACTTGTCAGAGGGGGATTTGCTACTTCATGCTGTCACGGGGAAAGAAAGAAAGAAAAAAAAAAAAACCAAGTTCTTCTAAGTGAACAGAAGTCATCTTAATCTAGGCAACCGGATGGTTTCCCCGGGACAGCAGTGTGGATACGTAATGACAGAAGGGAAGGGAGGGGCTGAACGTTAGAGGGAAAGCAATTTTTCCTCTAAAGGAAATAAAGCCTACACTGATTGAATTATACTCTATTTGTGTTCCCGTTTCCTAGTCTAGCAATTTAACCAAACCACTTTCTAGTACAAAGCTCTGGGCCAGAAGCAAGGCAATGTCATGAACAAGACGTCTTCTCTTACCTTCTAGATGGTCATGTGTTACCAACCCTAGAGACACCATGAAGGCAAGTTTCTGTGGCAGAGGAAGAACAGAAGAATATAGCTCAGTCTGGGTTCTCACAAAGCCAACCACGTGCCCTTGTTAGACACCCAACAGGCGGGCCACCCAAAGGAGGCCAGGTGCAGGTGAACAAAGAGCAGGAACCCCCACACCTAGCAGCTGCAGAGCCCCTATGCAGCCTGCCTGTCTTACAGGAACCAAAAGACAAGGATGCAGCCTAAGTCTTCTACTTTCTCAATTGCAGCAATCGGCATTTTGAGTGACCCATGTTTTTTTTTTTCCAATCCTCTTAGAGGGAAGAGGATTTCCTATTTGAAAAACATGCAAAGCCTCTCACACAACAAAGTCCAAATTCTAAGTACTTCACTTGCCATAACAGCTAGTTCTTCGCTTGTCATGACAGGTTAGGGTTGCTTACATTTTTACTATCACTGACTAGACGATGCTCACTCAAAGCTAAATGAATTTTAGGAATGATAGCAGGTGGTTCTGCTTAATATCATGAATCTTCAACCCAACATGGGCTTAAAAATTATGTAAGTTTCTGACTAGAGTGATTAGGATACCGCACCCCAAAGCTAGAATAGCAGATGCTTAAAGGTGGCCCAAGCAACAGGTTGACTCCTGTTTTGCTCTCTAGCTGCGTGTGGTCTGGGAGCATGTCCTCATTTCCTGCTGTGTCACTACGTGTGGTTGCTATATATGTCAAACAATGCATCCTCCATTTCTTTGTCCATGAACAAAGAACATCAACTGATAGGAAAAATACTCCTGTAGAATTATTTTTACTGCAGTTCAGTCTTTAAACATCCTGACATCTTATCCTCAACATTACATATCATGATATTTTGGCCTGAAGTGAGCGATTCAGGCTATTCAAGATACTGAGTCTTTCTGAAGATACTGTCCTTGAGCAAGCCACTTGAAAACACAGAAATGTCCTTTACTCTTATCCTGAGAATCCTGAAGAAATGTTTGTATTTCATTTCTTATTCTATAACGTAAGTGAGCACCTACCCGCCGACACCCAGAGTACTTGGACAGGGCAAAGCAGTCTTGGACTCTCCCATTTTCCACGCTACACGTGAAATGGCATACCTTCTGTTGTTGCCGATTCATTACTTGTTCAAAACTTAATCAAGGTTAGAAGGCTGTCTACCAACTGTTCTCTGTTAACAAAGAAGCGTGTGGACTGACATTCAGATGCACTTTCTTTTAATCAGGTAACAGCATCCTTCTTGGTCACTCACATCCCACGCATCTTTGCCAGTCTAGATCAAGCTCACAAAAGAACTAAATGAAAACGAAACAAAAAACTTCTCTCTTTATGGAACAGATTTTCAGTGATAAACTAAAAAGTTATCAAGAACTTCTGCCTCAGTTGTGTATCACAGGTATGCTAAGAACTAATTTCTTCTCTTTATGGCAGTGATTCTATCCAAGTAGAAGATGAAACAGCTGCTACTACACGTGCTTGCCGACACTGTGCCACTGACATAAGATACACTTCAGTTTCTTTTAATAAGGAAAATTTCCTAAAAGCTTGCTCTAATTTTCCTTTTCCAAGCATGCAATCTGCACGACTAGGAACTTTTGGTTCAAGTTTTCGTCCCTTCTTCAGAGATAAATTAAAAACGAACCCAATTCATATCAGAAAGAATTTGTACTTGTTTTAGAAAAACGTTTACTTGCTTAATAAGTCACTGCTTTAAAAACAACAGCACGAAGCTTTGATGGCTTCATGCCACTATTTGACATGGTTTCATTACAAAGAATGCACCGAGGATAGAAAGAAATGGATTATTGGTCTAATAAAATTCAGCTATCAGATATTCATCATCATACTAGCTGCCCAATTTTCCTCTTATAGCTGCTTGTGCAAAAGCCTAAAACCAAAAATTTCTCGTCTAAGGACATACAAATTCATATTCTATATTTGTATCAGAGTCATGTTTGCTACTTAAGTTTATAATTCTATCCTAAATTGTAGTACAGATGTTACTATTTTCATCACTACTTTTACGCTTCAGTGAAATACTCTGAGCCACTGATTCATCTGGGATTTGGGTATCTACTGCACTACAATGGTAATAACAAAAAAGCACAAGTAACAACTGTAATCGATAACATAATAGACCTTCGCTGAGTGAACTGAACGTCTTATAAATGTTGGCTAAGACAAACAAAACATTGTGATCATTAGGCCTGCAATGGGATACCTGGGAAAATAATCATTGATCTTATATTTCAAATCTGTAACGTGTGTATAAAATGCCTGTATGCCAGCTTATGGACACTCAAGGCCACACTCACAATCTGCTCCAGGCCAGCCTGACTTGGCAATACTACCGCCGAATCGAAAGACATCAAAAGGAAAGAAAACTAACACGATTCAGGGAATAAGTGTCCCTCCTGATGTGTGGGAACAAGTGAGGTCTCACAGATGGGGGTGGTGTCTGTGGAGGGCTGGCCTACCTGAGGGTTCTCCTCCCGTTTTGGCTTGGGTGCGGCAGGTGGAGTGACGGTACGGCTCTCTGTCTGTTTCTCATCTGTTTCTGTGTGGGATTTAATTGTCTAGGAGAGGAAAATCAAATGAAGATTCAGAATTCATTTTTTATTAAAAGAATGAAAACAAACACAGTTTGACTATAGCCAACAAGAATGAAGAGCATATTATTTTTATTTTTTTTCCTGTTTTTTCTTCCCTGGAGAGCATATTAAACTGGAGACATGGTGAAGGAGAGCTAAGTAAACTGTAAGGCCCTCGGTGTAGAAATGAATCCATGACATACAGAAGTTTAAATTATACAAAAAGAAAAATCCGTGGTTTAATTCCTATGTATAAAAATGAACTGCAGGCTGCTCTAATTTTAATGTATTTTAGAATGTAGGAGCCATTTTCCAGAGGCAAGCCCACTCTTGTTACATATGGGTCAGCTCCAGCCCATAGCATGCTTAAGATCTGAATAATGTAAAAAAATACCTTACACACACACTCTTCTATTGCAGAAAATTTCCATTCATAGTCTAGGAGAGGTTGCAGAACCACCCTCATTTGGGATATTTACAACCTATCTGCATCGTCCATTAGAGGAGAGATGCAACTGCCCAGGAAAGGTCATCTTGCAAGAGGCTGACATCCTTATTACCTGCAACCTCATCTTCCAGATGCATCCATTCAAACAAAAGAATCACCAGCGGCATTACCATCTTCAAACACAAATGGCAGCTAAACATATGGGTAGACTGGGCTTGCATTATTATTCTTATCGTGACCCAATAGATAATTCATTTTATGAAGCCCTCAGTAAATACTGAAATAATATTAGAAAGGTGGATATAAAACTGTAAACACAAACCTAATTTACTTTTTCGGAATTCAAAAGGCAGATACCAATGGTCTTTTGTATGGCAACAATATAAGTAAGTAAATAAATGAGAATGAAAGCTGTCTGATTATTGATGAGCAGGAGCCAAATGAAAGTCTTCTGTCCTCTAGACAGGACATGAAAAGTTCTCACAAATCATCATGCTGCGAAATATTTTATTAGATCTGAAAAACTAACATAATCACAGAGATCTTTATCCTTCCTTCCTGGCCACTCCCACATTTTCTTTCTGCTTCTCACATTATTACTTTAGGAAAGTGTAAACATCTGACTTATCAATAATGTGGCCACCACTGTTTTGGGGGACAAAGGCTGCCTTGCATTTTTTTAAAACCAGTGTCGTGTCCTATTCCCTCCTCTATACCATAAGTTACTTGAGAGCAAGGGTTGCTCTATATCCTTCGCACCCCTTTGCACCCAGTACAGGGCCTCCCGGAGAATACTGTAAAGAAATGGTGACCTTTTGAGTGGGGAATATGAGCTACCGGAAGAATCACTCATCATTCCTCTCTCTCTCTCTCTCACACACACACACACACACACACACACATTTTTGGACCAAAAAACACACATTTACTCCATAAAATAAACCCCAAACACACCAAAAGGGAATACAATGGGAAAGTAGTTTACAGTGACATTTTTGAGGTCTTGGGTGTCCGCAGAGCTAATTTTCATAGCTCTCTGACTGTGGAAAGGGTAAGAGGTTGAGGGAGGAGGGAGACAAGAGAGTCACTTTGGGGGTTTGCTGCTCCACTGCCAGGTGGTGTGAAGCTCTTTGGGGCCGCTTACTTCCACCTCTAAGGCTGAGTCAGGCACGCAGTGGTGAGGTCTCCGGGGAAGGGCAAACCAGTTCTTCTCCACTAAGGAAGTACCCAGGGTTCAAATATCCTCTCTCATGCAGAAGAGTACAATTATTTCAGGGTTGCATAAATGACACCAAAAACATCCCCCCCACCCCCCAAAAAATATCAATCAAAGCACTAGGGACGTGTTTTTCTCTCATGGACCTGTGGCTCTGGGAGAAGCCAGCTGTCATGTTGTGAACAGCACTATGGAGAGGCTGACGTGGTGAAAAACTGGACCTCCTGCCAACAGCCAGTGAGAAGCGAGGCCTGCCATCAACGTCTGACTGAGTTGCGAAGCGGGTTATCCAGCCCCAGCTGAACCCTGAGATGACTGCAGCCCTGGCCCACCAACTGGAGAGACCTTGAGCCAGACCTTGTACCCAGCTAAGGTGCAACCTGATTCCTGACCCTCAGAAACTGTGTGGGATAATAAATGTTTGTTGTTTTAAGCTGCTTAAATCAAACAAAAAACATTAGGGTGGGGGAGTGAGGTCACAGAAATGGCAGAACAGGGAGCTCTGAGAATCAATCAGTCCTTCTCCTGATGTAACCACTAATCTGGCAAAAACAGAATAAACTTTTTAGAACTTTGGAACCTAATAAAAAACTTACTGCAACTAGGATACTGAAGAAAGAGACTGCTAAATTTCATTAAGAAAGCATCTTTCCTCACCCACCTACAAAACTCCATTCCCTACGAGCTGGGCAGAGGCTATGGGGATGGAAATTCATGTTCTTTTGTGGCTTGCTTGTGCCCGGGGGAGCAACATGGACTCTGTTCTCAAAAACTTGGCCTGTTTGGTGGTTCCCTGAGGACTGGTCCAGAGGCTGACCTTTGTTTTGGCCGCTGCCAGCTGGAATGGCTTTTCACACGGCATCTGATGACAGCATGTAAAGACATATACCAGTTGTCCTCACGTAATGTTGTCAACAGGTTTTTGGAAACTCTGATTTAACCAGTTTCACTACAGGCTAATTGATGTAAATGAGAGGTGAGTTCCTATGGTATATTTATGTATATCAACTAGCCTTTGGTAAAACTGGTATCTTTCAATGTCCTTTTGCTTAAAGGTGCTCACTTCAACATAGTTAATTTTATGGGATGAGAATTTTACCTCAATTAAAAAAATTAGGTTGGAAAATGGAAAAAAAAAAGGATTAAGCTGTAAGTTTGGTCTCTATCAGAGATTATAAACCCTTACCACCCAGAAATGAAGCTTCACTGTAGGTAGATAAAATTTTTTTCTTTTTGCCTACATGACCAGTACTTTAAAAACTAGGTGATTTTCTCAAAATATATGGATTTCTGGCTTTTTTCAAAAAAGTTCCCAGATGATAAAAATTGGCTATTGTCAGAAGCAGCTGCTTCCTTGCGATGGCGTGTATATACTACTCTGCAGTTTACCAGTCTCTTCCACTTTCTGCTGTCTTCCTGACACCAGGGCCAAATGATCAGTTTTATCATGCTTATCTTCCTTTTTCAAAGAGCAATTAAGAATAAAAGTGGAATACTTCTTATACTCACGTTCCCAGAAAAATAAAAAGTCCAGCCTGCTTTACTCATTTATATTTTCTGCTTCACACCCATGGCCATTTGAATTTGTTAAGTTTGTTCCTTTTGGTAGTATAAAGATAGAAATTAAAAACTCTGCACAAGACTAGAACTAAACCATTTATACCAAATTCACCTTCTGAGACAAGCCTGCACGAATTATCAGAGTTAGGCACTTGCAAATAAACATATAAATGTCCAAACAGTTTCATCGATCAAGGTTAAGTGAATTGGGATTGAAGGCGAAGCAGAATCCATGGGTTGGTCATGTGGCTGTATTTTCCCTGTGACAGCACCAGTACTAAAGTGGAGGGTGAAGAGTCACCAGCTCAAGCTTACTAAGAGGGGAGACCAGATTTGAGGATAACACATCAGGTAATAGTCTCACCCTGAAAGTATACCTTTTTAAGAGGACACGATGTAGGTTCTTATGCTAGATATACGTGGGAGTAGGGGAATGGGTGGCAATCTGGCAATCTTCCCCACAGAACTGGGGATTTTTTTCAGTAGCTGAGGCTTGGGGAACACAAAAAGGTCTTTGTGGTAGGGGCTGGGTGGGGTGGCTAAGAAATGAACACAGTCATTTCCTGAGAACTAAGCATGTCAGACACAGTCTAATGGACTTTAAACATTTTATCGCAGTCCATCATCAACAGGTGTTTCGCCTCACTTCCTAAAGTGTTGGAAAGGACAAGGACACAAAAGGTAGTGGTGTGGGGATGATAATGTAAGTTTGTCTGAACTTATTTACTTTTTTGGCTTCAAAACTCTTTAAACTCTACCACTCATTTTTTCAGAGCTACCGGGTAATGCGGCTTCCAATAAGAGCTAAGACAAGGGACTTCTTTTCTGGGGTGAACAGGGAAGTTGGTGATGCCCAACAGGAAGAAGTGAGGCCACTGCTGTTTTAACTGATGCTGTCTCCTCCTTTCCTAGGCCGAGGTGGGAAGGCTTTCATAGCACACGACTTGCCAGGCTTCCGGCCCTGGAGGCAGAGCCTCGATGCCTGCTACAAATGACCAGGCATTAAGCTCTGTGAGGGGCAGGCTCTGGTTTACCTACCCTTGTCTTTAGATATTACAGATGGCATAGCAGCTGGCACATAATCAGATTTTTACTAAATGAAAGTTATCCCTAAAAGGAAATAGAAAGCAGAAAGGAACCCACCTAGCCTGATGGGTCACATAGAGAATGTTGGATATGGGTTTGATAAGTCTATGAGTAGGCTGAAGCGGTACTTTACTTCCGTGGCTACGTATTTACATTGCTTCACTCTTAGACTATCTATGAGCTCTCTCAATGGCTATAAATGTGATACTGGAAATGAAACAAACAAAAAAAAAAAGAAAGAAAAAGAAAAGAAAAAAGAATAGTAGAAAGATCTGAAGTAAGAGAATTCTGCGAATGGAGCCCGGTTGAAAGAGAATCCTTGCTGAGCTTGGTAACCCGTAAAACTGTTTTGCCAGGTGGCCCACTAAACTGACAGAGCAATGATTGGATTCCTCTATTAGGTCAAGAAGAGAGAGACCATAGAAATTATCACTATAAAAGAAATGTATTTTCAATTTTTAACAATTCATGAGTACCCTTCTTTAATTAGAATTAAAAGCTCTATCAATGTGTAAGGCTGGGACATGTAAAGATATTCAAGATCTAATAAAAAAAAGAGCAAGTTACAAAATAATATAATTTATTGGCTTTTTATTTTTTTTGGCTTTAAATTTTTAGTATGTGCATAGAAAATATGTGAAGGAATATAACCTACACTTGTTAACATAGCAACGTTTGGGGGTTAAGATTATGGGGAAAGTTTACTCTCTTCATTGGGGGGATGTACTTTCTATAATATGTATGTCTGTAATGTTTGAATTTTTCTTTTACAATGAACATGTATTGTCTTTGTAATCAGAAAAAATAAAAGTGAAAAAATTCTTGCCTTCTAAAAGTATCTCTATCAAAAATGAGGTCAAAAAGAAATAATGTTCAGCAATAAAAAATGGTGCTTGGAAACCAACACTCTCTGGAACACTCTGAGTCTGCTCAGAGGTACAGAGAGCCAGCACAGGACATGGGGACAGATGATCTCCGAACATGCCCCTGCACAAACTTCCAAGCGTGAGCATTTCACGTTCAACAATGTCATACTGAAGTTCTGCTTATAATGAGTTCGAAAAGTTCTGATCTAAGATGTGTGTAAGTAATTTATGTCTCAATGCTCCTCAAAGCATTTCCTGGGGCTGGAGTAGGCTCCTCAGGAACAGAGGTGTGCTCTCTCTCGTGTTTTCTGAGCACAAGGTTTTGGTCCCTTGCTCCCTGGTGATCGGTGTGCTGCGTTTGGGAGCTGCCTGGGTGGAAAGCGGCTGCTCTGTGTGTAATGTTCCTTCGTTCAAGACGGCAAGGGCAGCAGGAAGCCTTCTCGTTCCCCACCATCTGGCCAGCCTCCCTGAATCATGGCCAGCCATCCAGAAGCAGATTCAGGATCACCAGGGACTATTTTCACATGAATGAGAACTCAAGCCTGAGCAATCAGAAGTAGGTCAATGACTTTTTAAACAACTTTCTGAAAGAGGATACTTTTCTTTGCAAAATTCTTGTTGTTCATCACTGGTCTTTCTTTAAACAGAGTATGGTGATGGCCTATAAATCCTTTTTCTTGTTTTTAGAAGTCTTTCTGTCACATAGAACCCTTAAATATTTTTGGAGGTTATCTGCATATTTCTCTAGCTTCATGTTTTTTAAGAGAAAATCTGGTTTTAGAAATATAAACGCAAGGCTTCAATATGTGAGCATCCTCTAGAGTTTAAACATGCTTTTTTAGAAATTTAGATTTTTTTCATTTAGTTCTTCATTATCTGCAGTAACCAGGGAAAACCTTTGAGATGAAACCCCTTTCCTTCTTTTGTTTATTCTTCCTGACTTTTATAGTCATATCCTCACCCGAATTCTTACTGGGCCAAAACTAATATGGCACTTTCTGTTTCCCCTCCTCTGCGCTTCCTGAGGATAGCAAAACCCATCTGTGAATGTCTGCTTCAGAACCAGCAGGGGGAGCTCACTCACACGGGACTCTGATCCATCTGCAAGAGGATAACAGAAAAAGCAACCCAACTTTCTTCAGTAAGAATGGCCCTTTTGCATTGTGCCTAAATGAGCACATGACAAGCAACAGGTTATTGACAATGGTACTGAGATAAAGAGCCCCTGACAAGATGTATTTGGAGACAGCCCAGCCTCACTGGCAAGGCTACTGCCCAAAGCAGGTGCATACTCTTGCCTATACCTGTTTTTCAAGGCTTGGCTTGCTAAGCTGTACAGTTTGAGGTCCAGCGAGTCTGGTCCCTGGAGTAGCTATCACAATGCTGGTGAGCTGGGCCATGGGGAACGTTTTGGCTATAGTTGCAGTCTGCCCATTGACGACACGAACAGGGTGGATGGAATTCTGGGAGGTAGGGAGGGTCGTGGGAGTGAACTTAGTCAGCATGACGGGCCTCTGGATAAGTTGAGGAGCTGCAAGCATGGGAGGAGGTGCTGGGGCAATAGGAATGTTGTTCTGGGCCACAGGCTTGGGTCGAACCTATGGGGAAAGAGAGAACAATTATCGTACCACTTAAAGACACTTCTCAAGTCCTGTAAGTCTAAAACATTGCCAGATCTTCCACACTATATGTGTGAAACGTTATTTAGTACAAATATTTATTAATATTCATTTTAGCCTATTTTAATTCTATAGATCTCAAGATATACAATCATATAAAAGACTCATCACCTTTTAAGTGTCCAAATGCTATCCCAGAACACAGTTCTTCTGATTCCAAACCTAGCTCCCTCTCCTACACCATGCCACTTGAGTTCACATGTCCAATCCAGAGACTGGCCCCACCCAGAACTTGTGCCCAGATTATGGTAGTAATGCTGTCAATGGCCTGAGCTCACATTCTAAATTTCTTCCTACTCACAGCTTCGTCTCACTCCCACCTCTGGCCCTTTAACACCCCATCTCAGCCACTCCCACTCCTCCTCTCTGTCTCCTTGTGGGCTTCTTCTTCTCTGTGCAATTCTAAACCTAAGTATTTCTCAGGATTTTGTCCTGAGATCCCTTGTCTTCCCGATGTCCTCAACGCTCCTGGGAGCTCTCACCCACCGCATGGCTTCAATTCTCATCTATGTACTGAAGACGCTCACACTTGTATCTCAGGACCAGACATTTCCTGAACTTCAAAACTATATATTCAACTGCCTGTTAGACATCTGTATGTAGAACTCTCAGAAGAAGTTCAAAACCAACATGTCAAAGACTCATCAATTTTGGACTCCAACTCTCTTTCCCTCCTATAATCATCGCCTCAGTAAAGGGCCTTTACTTGCTAAGTAACTTCAGAATCATTCTTGATGCTTCCTACTCCACCTCTACTTCCTAAATCCTTCTCAAATATGTCACTTGATGTCCTCACTGCCACTCCTTACCTTAGGTTTGGCTTATTGAAACAGTGGCAATAAACTGTGATTAAAAACAGGGGGTCAGCTTTGCCTGGGTTTGAATCCTGGTTCTACCGCTTACTAGCTATATAACCTCAGACAACATACCTGATCTCTCTAAGCCAGTATTTTCAAAGTTTCCAAACTGTGACCCTATGGGCAAAATCCTTTCTCCTTACGCATGAGAGTCTTACCTTCAAGTTAACTCTCCAGCTCTGTTCCCCTGCAAAGTGGATAAGGGTAAGAATGCCAACTATGTTACCAGGCAACATTGCTTAAGGTAAAAATGACCCCTTCTTGCTAAACTGAACCTGAATGGGAAGAATTATAAATACTTGATAGGACAGCATGCTTTTGGCTTCCCAAAATGAGGTGACTCTTCTAACTGGGCATGTCCCTTGAAGAGACCTTAAATCATGTGTATGAAATTGTTTTAAGATATACTGGCTCCTGTGAGGTATAAGGTCTCTATGCCATGGTGGCTCTCCCACTGTCCTGATAAAGATCTCATTTCCCCACACCCGAGCTATCCCTGGACAGCTGTAGAGATTGCTACAGGGACCCCCACTGAAGAAAAATGTCTGATGCTGAGCAAGAGCTGGCAAGCTCTGGTTTCCATCCTGTATCGCTCCCAAGTAGACTGGTGCCAAGTGTGGCCCTTGACAGTCTTGTGAATGCTTAGCTGAACTTAAGATGACCCTGTAGTGGGTGCAGCAGAGAGACAGTAGGAAATACATTTCACACGGAAACCAGTACATACACACACATTATCTCTATCTCTATAAAATAAAAAGCCCATGAAACAGTACTTACTATAGAGTACAATGTACTCTAGTATTTCCTATTATGTTTTGTTCATTTCATTTAAAAACTCTGCTTATAATCCACTAAATTAATTTCACAGCCTACTAATGGGTCATGACCTACTGTTTAAAATACATGGACTAAACCTTAGATCCCTTAATCTAAAAAAGAGTAATACTGACTTTTATAGGGTTGTCATGAGGATTAAAATAGCCCACGTAAAGTGCCTACACAGTCAGGTGTCATGTAGGAAGATTCTCTAAACATTAGCTATTATTATGTTTTATAACATCCTAACGGTTCTTCCTCCCCACAATTCTGACCACCTCCAATCTATTCTCCACACAGTGGCAAGAAGGAATTTTCTACAACAAAAATCTGACCATGTCAAGTACTTGTCTGACAATGCTTGAATGGTTTCCCACTGTTCCTGGGATCATTTCTATACAGCCTACAAGGTTCCACAGGCTCAGTACCAGTGGGCTTCTCCAGCCTCATCTCTTACTCTAGACTGAGTCAGCCACATGGCTCGCTGTGCTCACCACACCCAATCTCCTTCGGTTCCTTAAGCTTACATGCATCTCTCCATCCCAGACTTGCTCTGCCCTCTGCCTGGAGCTTTTGTATTCTTCTCTCAAAACTTTGTCAGGCTAACTTTACTAGGGCTTTAGGCCTCAGAGAGAATGTCAACTCTTCCAAGGAAATGTTCTGTAATATCCCTAAGATGGAGTTAGGTATCCCTCCCACGCGTTCTTTGACTACCCTATACTTCCCATAATGGACTGTAATTGCCTTGTACATGTATCTGAAGCTCTCTAAGGGCAGGGAACTATCTTGAAAACTGACATATCCATAATACTTCGTGCTTTTTTTTTTTTAGAAATACAAGGTATTTGTTAAGGATTTATCTAATAAATGATTAAAATAATCTTATCTCATGTTAGCATTCCCTAGCCCCTCCCCAGGAGCAAGTTGGAATTCATGTATAGCCACTGATCACAAAATTCCTTTGTCTTCTGGGGCCTCAGATAGGAATTCCCAGCCTTTCTACCAGGCAAGTCAACTTCCCTCAAGGTCCGGACTGGGGCAATCCTGACATTCTGCCATGAGGAAGCTGAACTCAGCCCAACTGCTGGAACAATACTCTCAGGAGAATATGGGCAAGCAGAATTGCCTGAGCCTAGAGGGAAAGTTCCCTAACTTGACTAGTCTAAATCTTCCTAAGCAAGGCTGTGTGTTGAAGTATGACACTCAGTGCCACTTCTTTCCAGAGTAAAACTGGTTAGCTTGGCTGTTGTGCCCTTCCCTGTTGTCTTTGGCATCTAGGGGGGAAAATGATATTTACATTCCCTCTTCACTGGTAGGCAGGTCCTGGCCAAGTTCTTCCAGTAAGTTAACACTGTAAGGTTTAAAATGGTGTTACCTTAATTTTTTTAAATCTAGGAAATCTTCCTTTCCTCACATCCTCATTACTGACTGCCTTTGGTCATGGCTAGGAAACCCTGATGATAAAATAAACTTCTTTGTGGTACAGAAATCAGCAGCTAGAATCCTTAACTAAGTGGGATCTAAATACGGCTGAGCTGACAAGAGCATTACAGGCTGTGCAGAAAGGGCCCATGAGGATTTCTGTCCTACCTGACCCATCAGCAGGCTAGTCATTGGTTGACTCACCTGTGGAAGAAAGTTTGGACGTGGTGTGAGTCTAGGAGGAGGGATAAACTGTGGTACTTTGATGGGCTGAGGCGGTGTTGCCTGAACCTGCTAAAAAATGAAAAAGATAAATAAACCAGAGGGGACAGGAATTGTTCATTACCAAAGCTAGGCATTCTTAAAGTATTTTCAGCATCATGTTCTCTGGATCAGACAGTATGTGTTGTAAGCTTTCACTACGGAATTAACCATCTGAATGAACACTGTTTAAGAAACCATTTTTCTCTCCCACCTGCCTGATTTACCCCATACAGTGAACCGGCCACGTTCCTGTTTCCTCACATACCTAATGTAGAACACGCAGGCTCTGCAATCTTAGACAATGTCCTCTGACACTCAAGAACACTTGCACTTAACACATTTTAAAAGTCAAGACTGGATCCAAAGTACAATCAAACTTGCTGCCTGGCCAAATGGGCCCTTTCCTAACATAAGAATTTTATCTAACAGTGAATGGCTTTATTCCTATAGAGAATTTTCTAACTTGCAGTGTCTGGCTGAGTTATCTGGTTGCTTCTCTGAAGATTCCTGGGTACGTGGTGAAGCGTTACTTCCCTGCTCTTTAGTTTCACTCATCATTGGTCATCATTCAAAAGCCACCAAGAACTCATAGCTGCCATTTTAGGAACAACTGAGATTTGTTTTCCTCAAGCTTCCGAGAACATCAGTTTCTAAATGGTTTAATCTAGAAATCTCATGAACAATTTTATTCAAATACTTCCTTCTTCAAGGGATTTTTTTTTTTTGGCTGTTAGACCTTGGACATGGACACTATTAATTTGTGAGTTTCCTGAGTATTTTTAAAGTGCCCCAATTAACTTTAGTACTTCCTGGGTGCATTCTAGGGACAGTGAACTATAAGAATTTAGCAGGGAGTCTTTCCAATCAGTAATCCAACACCAGAAAGTACAGGTGCTCAAGTTTCATGGGATGGGCCACGGACAGGAGAGAGATACACGAAACTGTGTGTATGCTCCTGTGAAGGACATTCCTCCACCTCAAGTCATGTCACCCTCGGACATCAGACAATGCACTGAATGAGTTTTGGTCCTTGGTGTCGGGATACCTCTACAGTTATTTGAGCAGACAGTAGGAATGCTGTATTCCCTAGTTAGCCCCAAAGGGGAATTTGGTATGGTAAGAGTGATGGAGACTAAAAAATCCAGCAGGAGCGGAAAATGGATCTACTCTCAAATGCATATCCTGACCCTGTCATGTGGGCACACGTGGTAGCAGCTGCTGGCTTACCAGAGTGACTGTGTTTTTTGCCACAATTTGGACAGCCTCTGCCCCAGGCCCAGTGACCTTACTAGACGTCTGGAGGTTGACCGGTGTGTTCTGCACATCAGTGCTGAGCACAGCCTTCTGACTGTTGATGGCGGTCACCATAGCAATGGTAGGTCTCTGACCCACAACAGAGGCAGGCATGGTCGCAGTTGCTGCTTTCAAGACGAGAGGTAGTGTCTTTGTGGTAATCATAGAAGCTGTAGTTACAGTCTTCTAGGAGACATGGAGAACAGATATTAGGACACTGAAGTGTGATCCCTCTAAACAATATGCTGCTAACCCCCAGAAAAAAAAAAAAACAAAGCAGTAAATCTCATAATCAGGTTTCTCGGTATAACACATTTCTTTTGTGTACATAGAGCACACATTTTACTACAGAGAAAGACAATCTCTAGTTTGCCAGAGTTCTCACTTGGCTTCAAGTTCAGTCATGACTGCAGGCTAATATGAGCACAGGCTTCTCAACAATGAATTGGGTAGGTTTAAAGATACAGAATATGAGTGTACCTATTTCTTCTGGTTTTTCTAATTCTTTGCTCGCTCTCAATGAATTTAAACTTTGTAGAAGCTGCAAATCAATGAGGTACACACCATCTCTATCCCTAATTGCTACAACTTCATCAATAGGAAGAAAGCCATCATATAATTCTGATTATCTGCCTTCTGTGACACAAAGGCTGGGGAAAAAGGAAAGCGTTTTCATTCTTTTGAGGTAAAAGGGAACCTCAGGATTAGCGTAATTGTTGCCTCAGAGGCAGTAAATCTTGAACACCAGATAATAAAGCCTATTAGCCAATCAGTATAGAAATACTAGCTCCTGATACCAAAGGGGTATGAGTCACTACCAACAATTTTTCTCTGGAGAACTGCTGCAGAAGTGATCAAAGATCCAGTGAAACGTGAAAAAGTGGAAACAAACACCTGAGTTTCAAAAGGCCTCATAATCAGAGGATGAACTGAGATGACCTGACTGATGCTCTGTCAGTGCTTCTGCAGCTTTGAAGCAGTATTTCTACAGACTTTTTATTAGAGTAATTAAAAGAGCCAGTTAGAAAACAAGAAAATATAAATAACCTTATTCCATAGAATATACATTTATCTGTCTATCTAGTGCTACGAGTCCAAGTCACTCAAGATACAGACATTTCAGGACCATGAAAATTTACTTGTTAGTTCTGATTTTGATACTATTCCACCTTCCTTTACATTTGCACTCTCCAATTTAGTAGCTACCAATCACACCTGGCTATTTAAATTTAAATTAATTAAAGCAAAATAAAATTAAAATATCAGTTCATGAGTCACACTAGCCACAGGTCAAGTGCTGAAGAGCCACATGTGGCTAGTGACTAACAAACTGGACAGTGGAGATTTCCAACAGTGCAGAAAGTTCTCTTGGACAGCACTGCTCTAGACCAGCGCAAGGACCCCACTCTCCCTGAAACAGACCTGGACAAATTCCCTTGTGAATTTCTATGGCAGGGTCTATGTAAGTACTTGCATATTAAGTTGTTTGGTTTTAGGTAAGTCTTTACTCCATTTTCTGCCTTACTAAACACATATTGTACACACATGTACTAACTTAATCTTTTAACATCTTTTTCTTTCTTTTAACCAAAATTTTAATAATCTGGCCTCATCTATCCCATCATAACCTAATCAGCAATCCTTATTAATGCTTGTCAATAAAATCCCCCAATTCTTGGTTTCCTCTGCTCTAAGTCAACAACACGGAGTGGCTATTCTCTAGCCACTGCCTCCCCACATGTAAAAGGGGAATACTTATTCTACTTTGGAGGTTACAGGTCATGCACTATCTATCAGTGATGAAACCAAAAAAAGTTAAATGCTATTTATCATTACGAATGTTAGAGTAGTATAGCAGCATGAACTGACTTTGTATCACAAGCTATTTGTAATAAGTGTTCTTCACCCAGTGTGATATTAGCTCTATCTTTCAATTTAAAGCATTTAAATACAAAGAACTTTTTAAGTGGCACGCTTAAACAGCATTCGATGTTAGTATCAACAAGGGTCATGGAAGTAAAGTTATGATTATTTCTACTCAGCAGAAATCACTGACGTGGATTTTAAAAACAGTTGTGCATGTTGTTACTGCTTTAAAAGAGGCCAGTGTGCTTCTGTTTGAAACATCCTTGGTTCAGGTAAATCATTACCAATATTTTGAATAAAGCTAAAGTGCTTATTCTAAAAAAAGTGAGTAAAACCTCAAACTCACCTGAATTATTTACTTACCATTAACTGCAACACTTAAAAAACACAGAAACCTAAGAAGCTTGTTCACATCTTGAGTTAGCATTTTTATTCTACTTTATAAATATTCAGTTGTGGCTAATTTCACTACATGTATTCTAGCATCTACATAACTCTCTTTGTATATACAAGAACAAGACCTAGTACTATATGCATAAAGGGGAGCTTTTTGAAAAATGTATTTATAATACTATAATATTTATTGACACTAAGTATTGACATAAATATTGCTTTGATCTTTACACCAGGGCTGGTGCTGATTCTATTCTAAGTATTAGGAATATAAACCAAGCTCTTGGGAGTGTTGGAGTTTAGATGACAAAGAGAATCTAGAATTCTGAAACCCAAAACTAATGAAAACCTTTGAACTGTTCTGGCAGGAAGAAGAGAAGACAGAGAGGAACGGTGTCCATTAACAAAGATTATTTTTATGGAAGCTGTGACTGTCCCTGGCTGGCGGAGGCTGTCCAAGTATGATCACCTTCAAGAGAAGACAGCCATTACCAATAGCTTCATGAAGGGGTTCTTTAATTTTGACAAAAGCCAAACTAAATGAACTAGAAGTTAATGCAGAACTACACGGCAGGAAGCACTAACAGAAAAATCCTTATTTATTTATTTTGCTAAGTTATTATTGTTGTATACCTTACAAAGCACGAGGTATTGATTTAAAACAGACTCCAATGTACAAATCAGAACTCAGAGGGATTATTACTGTTGGCTCTAATTACTTCCACGTGTATTCTAGACTATGTTCTTTGTTTAATTTTGATTGGAAGGTCACTGTTGTACACTTAAACAACTAACTACAAATAGAACCCTGCCTTTTTGTCTATATGGGTTTATTTTCTGTTTGGTTTTATTAATTGCATGCTTCTTTACATTTGTATTGCATCATTAAAACTGAGAGGGTTGGGAATATAAGTTGAAGGGTATACCTGCATTCAACTGTTCTATTCTTTCATTTTTTTTTCCTATAGATTAAAAAAAAAATTCAAAATATATATACAAGCATGAGTTGGAGTTCACTAAAGCAAAAAGAACTGGCTCCCCTACTCCCCCCTGCCTTGGTACATGCTAACCACTGACTTAGATTAGGAAACTTTTTCTCCTTAGCATCTCCCTGCCTATGCTGATTGCTACTTAACAGTTACTGCTTTCTGAACTTAGAAGTTTAATAAATGCCACGTACAACTTCCCACTTGTCCTTGGCCTCGTGAAGCTTTAATGACTCCCTAAGACTGCCAAGATCCCAAAAGTTTTATCACGCATTGGGGAGCTTCCATAACCGAGCCTCTTCCTGTCTCTCTGGCTTTATCTCCCTCACCACGTTTCCTGGAATCCAAGCTCTGGCTCTCCCCAGGGCATGCATTTACTCTCTGACTCCATAGTTCATTCACACTGTTCTTTATACCTGTGACACGCATTCCCCCTCTGCTCATCACTGAAATCTCACCTATCTGTCCAGGCCCTGCTCAAATGTCACCTTTTATGAAGTACTCTCTGATCCCTCCAGTCGAAATTACTCTGTCCTCTGGGATTTTCACAGCTCTTCACTGGCACTTTCATTTTATTCTTCTTTGTTAGCTGTTCACATCATTCTCTCCTTCTCTAAATCCTTTAAATTCTTAAAGACAGAAATTCTGTCTTATTTGTGAATCTATCCTCTACACTGCCTAGCACACTGCTTTCACATAGTAGAGATTTGGTAAATATATACAGAATGAATGAAAATAATTATCATATTTGCATTAAACCAGACACAATAAAACAAGCTTAATTAAATAGATCAGGTGGGCTACCAGACGGAAAGATGTCACACAACACTGTCTTGGGGGATAGCCCTAGGTCTCTCACTGTCACTTTCCTAAGAAGCATATAACTCAGATTACCAGAAAGGAACAGCTATTATAAGTATTTTCTGTGATTTGTGGGACATGGAATGTTACTTGAACAGAAACTTTTCAAGGGTTAAGAGAGAAAATTCCCATGTAGCAGGAAATGAAGTCTACCACACTTGCTCCATATAAACAACTTTCTGATCAGACTGTACTTTGGAACGAGAACAACCTAATCCAATCCTGTTTTTAAATTCTAACAAAGTAATACAAGTCCTGGTCACCTGATCAGGAGGATGTATGTATGTATGTATGTATGTATGTATTTGTTTGTTTGTTTGTTCATTTATTTATTTATTTATTTTGCTTTTTTGTTATGCGGGTTTTATTTACTTACTTATTTATTTATTTATTTATTTATTTTGCTTTTTTGTTATGTGGGTAGCTCCCTGGCTGGGAATCAAACCCAGGCTGCAGCGCTGACAGCGCCAGCACCGAAGCCTTAAGCCACACCACCACCAGGGAACTCCCAGGAGGTTTTAAAAGTTAGTCTGAATATCCAATTTTCAAATGGACTTGGGAAGAGATTAGGGTAAAACTTATGTAGGCTGCTCTATCTGATGTGTAACTGGGATTCTTCTTTGTCCTTCTTTGGCATTTACATAATGTTGGCATTTCTTTTTTTCCCTTTTTTCTTTTGGTATTGTATAGCAGTAGGAGGAGTAGTGAATGGATAGATTCTCAGCCAGAACATCTGGTCCAGATAATTACTTGATCTCCCTGTGCCTTTAGTTTTCTTTTCTAAAACACAGAGATGATGATACCATCACCTTCCTTATTAGGGTCGGGGTTAGGATTGTGTACATTACATATGTAAAGCACTTAGGAGACAGTCAGTATATAGTAACCTCTATTAAATGTTAACTATCTCAGTAAACTTTAGTTTAGTTTTGTTTTGTTTTGGTTTTGGTTTCCTGGGCGGGGATGGAACCCAGGCTGCAGCAGTGAGAGTACCAAAACCTAGACACTACACCACCAGGGAACCCCCACTCTTTACTATTTTTATAAGGAATGCATTCTTCACTTGCAAAATGTTGTATGTGAACCAGCCCATCGTCCACAAACAGTGAAGAACCAAGTAAACCATAATCTTTTTCTCTAGAAAGATACACTGAAGATTTCGTCTTGGTGGGTGAGAGAGATCCACATCTGGGTTTGAGAAGATCCAAGTCCTTGAAATTACGTGCAAAACTAAAAAGACAAAACTGTTCTATTGCCTGTCTGTTTCTGGAGAGAAGATCCATAGTTTTCACCAGTCTTAAAGGAGTCTACGACCTCCAAGCATCAAGAACTGCTCAGCGGTTAGTCTCATTTATAAAAGGTATGCCCATGTTACTTGGAAGCATGTGGAGATCAAACTTGAGTATTTTCTTAACCGAATGCCATTCACAAATATGTCCTTTTTGTATATGGACCACCTCATCATCTTTACATTATGTGCTAGTTTAAAATGCCCTTTGCAGTAGGGGGGTTCCCTGGTGGGGTAGTGGCTAGGCTTTGGCACTCTCAACACCGCCGCCTGGGTTCGATTCCCAGTCAGGGAGCTACCCCCGCCCCCACCAAAAAAAAGCCCTTTGCAGTAAAATCGCCTGCACAGCTATACCAAGTTAGGACATTATTACGTTTCTCCTCCTGGGTCCTAGTGTTGACCTGTAGCTTCCACTTCAGATCTCCCTCAGTGCATTGGGACAGTTTCATATCCTCTTGAATAGACTTAGAAATGAATGTTTTGTTTCTATGAATAATGAAAATAGATCACCCTTTTCAATGTCTTTTTCTACCTGGCCCCAGGGGCACTGATCTGGGAATATCTCCATGCCTAACTACTATGAATTCCAGAAAAATAATTCCAGAGGTGGTCAACTCACACAGACTGTTAGAACAAATGCAAATAAATACTTCCAGAAATTCAACATAAGATTTCACTTCTGCTCTCAAACAGAGAAGTGATTTTTCTGTGTTACCAAATACCTCCTTTGGACAAGTGGGAGATCATTTGACTTTTGCTCCTTAGTAATCTTCCTTCTGACAATGAATTTCAAGTGATTCTTATCCCAGCTGTTATGTAAAAAGTAAACGAAGGAATTGCTCTTTAGTGCTAGTTGAGCTTAATACAACCTGAAACAGAACCGAGCTCTGCACACCGATCTCCACACACACTTTACCTGTGATGCGGTCAGACTGGGAGAGGGTGCAGCAGACGGGGTGTGGTGGTGGTGGTACTGCTGTTGTTGCTGCAGCGGCTGTAGTGGTTGCTGCTGTGCTGTCTGTAGTTTGTTTTCAGATTGTGGCAATGGCTGTATTTGGAACTTGTCTGGTTGTTCTTGCTTCACTATCAGGTTCTTCCGTAGCTGTTCAACTACTCTTTTCTACCAAATGAAGACAAAAAGAAACGAAATCTATCAGAATACTGTTCTACTGGCTGTACAGAAATATGCAGCAATTAATTATATGCCTCTGACATCTTTCATCTAAAGCTTGTTACATCTAAAATTTACAGATTTGACAAATGAGGAGAAACCTGTGGTATAAGAAATGTTTCCTATATAAAGGGAAACTGAGGCACACAGATTAGAAGAAAAGCTAATGAAGGTCACCTAACAGAGCTTGATTTCTTGACTATTGTTAGCCTAGCATGCCAGACTGGGAGAAGAGTATAGTGTAGCAGTGAAGACAGGACTCTGGAACCAGACTGCCTCAATTAGAATTCCAGTTATGCTCCTTACCAGCTATATGATGTCAGTCAAGTTACCTAACCTATCAATGGCTCAATTTCCTGTGCTATAAAACGAAGCAACTAATACTACTACCCTTAGGGCTCTCACAAGTACCAAACAGGCTGCTGTATGTAGAGTACTCACAACTGTGACTGTCACATCATCGGTCATTCTTCTTTTTGCATCTGACAACACCGATACCAGCCATATTAATTTTTATTAAATAAATATCATCCCAGATTCAAACATGAAACAGACTTTTTAAATGAAGACCTCTCAACTGCAGAAACATGTCATATAAACAGCAGACATTCTAAATTACTGAAATGTAAACCTCATGAGCAGTCTGGGGTCTGTAGAAATGCGTATGTCTGTTTAGGCAGAGGAGGGATTTAGTTTCATGGGATGAACATTTTAAATTAACGTTTCTTGAATTTTCTAGATCTTGTTCAAATCCAAGAAAAAGGTGTACTTGGATATCTTCATTATTATAATAGTACATTTCAATAGACTGTAAGCTCCATGAGGGCAAGGACTTATTTTCTTCACAACTATACTCTGCGCCTAAGTCAATGTCCCTGCTCTCTTCACGTGATAATCAAAGTGAAGGGACTGAAGACAGCATATGGCTTGGAGAATACATAATAACCATTTGGGGACAGACCTGGGTTCTGACGCTCCTGCCTCAATGGCCAGAAAAAGGCATACACGACACTCCTCTCATACACTTTCCAGGGAGTATGCCAACTGAGGTTTGTCATTTTGGATGAAAACAGATCGCTATTTTCTAATGTAGATGATGAATGGAGAAAAAGAAGTGAATGAAGATCTTTCAATAAAGAGTTAAGTGAAATTAAAGGGCCAGGGTGATTTTTCAAATTTCTGCTGGAGATTCTAACCAACTTCATTGCACAGTATTCTCTAAAGAATCCAAACCTGCAGGTTACTTGCTTGACATATGTGAACCTTAAACTATTTACAAAATGGATCTTTAAAAACTTTCAGTCAGTATAAAATATATTCTTGAGAGAATTTTTTGTATTTTTATTATTGATTTTTTTTTAGGCAATGAAAATATCACATAAAGGTCACTTTTTTTGGGAAAAAAGTCGGCTATACTTTATACTCTGCTAGCACTTCTTCTTTTAGAAGTTAAACATATTTTTTAGTAGTCAAATATTAAAAAGAAACAAAAAGGATGCAGAGTTCAAGGTCTTTGGAAGCCATCTGCAGAACAATAAAAATATCAAATGATTAGAAAAATTAACTTTCAAGTCTTCAAAATCCTATTTCTTAAGTATAAATGGCAGAATAATTAAACCAATATAGTTTAGGAAAAGGAAAAATAAGAGTAGTGGTGCTATGGATAATTCTGAGTATCACAGGTAGATTTTATTCCTTGGTAATTGCCAGAACATTTAGATGTTTAACAATTAAATAATTAATTAGAGTTGCTTTGAGCACCCATCCCAGCATCTTAATCAACATTAATTAAACATATTAACAAACTAGCAAAAGTACAGCATAGCAGTCAGAGAAAGGGACCAAGACCCTTTACAAAAAAACAAAAAACAACAACAAAAAACAGCTCAAATTAGAAGGAGGAGAGAAACCAGGAGGAAATAATACAACACAAATGTGACTCCTGCCAAAAAATAAACTTTGGCCAAAAACAGCACAGGAAACTAATTACTATACCAGGCACAAAAGGAAAGGGTATTTTTCCCCTCTCAGCAATCCTTAGGAAATACAGGGTGCTCTCCTACTTCCAGCCCAACTCGGGGAAACGACAAGCCAGAGACAACGCCTGGAGCCCACTCCCAGTGTTGTGAGCAACAGAAGGGAACAGTAGGGGAAAGGAGGAGAAAGGGACGCAGGCTAGAGCAAGGTGACGACCAATCAGAACCAGAATCATCAAAGTGGGAGTCAGGGAGCCACACTGCATTCACAACTGTTCCTCCCCCAGGGCCTGAAACAAAGCCTGAGGTGGGAGGGGGCTCAAAATACTTGCACACTTACATTAGGCCTTGAGAGGAGAAAAAAAAAAAAAAAAAAAGGAAAAAGAAGACAGAGAGCTGTGCAGATTGTTCACGGGTCAGATCCTAAGAGCTGGGTAAAGTTGTCTTTGAAAGAAGGCTCTGGTGTATTTCAGAGTGCTGCTCAGAAATGCATTGCCCCTGCGCTCCTTGCTGTGTTTACTGGAAAATTAGAAGCATTCCAAGTGTGTAGTTGTGCATGTCTGTGAAATTTTTTTTTTTTAAGCAAGGTTTGGGGGAAGGCACTGATGCCTTCTGTAACTTAAATACCTATTCCTGCATTTTGAAAACCAACACTCTCAAGTCAGTGAACGCTGCAGTGCAGGTGCTCCTCAGGTGTGCAGCGGTCCTGGCTGACAAAAGAGAGGTGACGCGTGTTATCTGCTGGCTTTTCCAAATCCCACAAAACAGTCTTGTTCTAGTTCCATCTTGCAAAACACGAAAGTCACATGAACTCCAGCGGGATCCTGATTGGGGTCAGTCCCAGTTCTGGGTGGTAGCAAGAGAATACAGCTATAATATTCTATAAATCTTACTTGTGTGGTATCAAGCAAAGTTGTTAAATATCCTCTGGTCTCCACAGAATGTAAGCAAGATACTTTTAGTATTAGGTGTTTTAAACAAAGAAATCAACTTCTGCTGGTCATTCACAAAGGCTATGCTGGCGTAAATATTTTGATATTTTCAGTGTTACTCAAATATAAAGGAGACCTTTAAATGTAGCTAATCATCTTGGAACATTCTGAAGCTTTGCCATTCATCATTCACTAATAAGTTAATGTGAATTAAAAGAAGGGGGAAATGAAGAAAACAAAAGAGGAAAGCTGGAAAGAATGAAAGTAAAAGGGTGGGAGAAAAGTTAGTAACTTATCTTTTCTCCTTCACATATTTTCTATAAACAAAAGGCCAATGTACCAGGGGTCCAGAATGGCTAGTATCGCCCCCTTCAATCCATCTGTCAAAAACCCAGCATGTAATTCCAAGCCTCAGATTCCCATGACATTTATATCAGGAGGTTTTATCAGGGCTTGTTCAGGTGGAAGAGTTCACAGAGCCTCTGATGCTTCAAGTCACAGTTTCTGAGACAGGTAGTCATGGTGATCAATATTATGACATTCAGTGATACTATCAACATGTTCACATGACAGCAAGACAGATTCCAAAGAAAAATAGAGAAGTTTATAGATCCAATTCAAGAGAAAAATCAGGTTCTTTTTCTCCTAAGTCAATCAGTCCAAATTCCACGGCTTTGGTCAATGTAGAAGAAAGATGGAGAGATGGAAGGACAGTCCCCACCCCTCCAACCAAGCCACCAGTTTACTTCCACTGAGCCCTCACACAAAGTGTAGAAAGCTTCCCTCAAAAGGAAGTGCAGGCCCAAGGCCCTGCCCTCCTGTGTGTCAGTGCTTCAAGTCAGTGCTACATAGTCACTCAACTTGTCTGCATTCTGGTCGGCATGATCTGTTTTCTGTCAATCACAAGAGGGCCACACCCATTCAGAATCTTACATAGCACTGCCCTAAAAATTCATCCTTTTTGTCCTCCATGAATCAACCATGCAATCTGAAAATATAACCTTCACCCTTCTTTGTAACTCTTCACAAAATGCAGAAAATCAAGAACAAATCTTACCCATCTTTATACCAAAAATGCAGTGAAAAAACTTTCTAGGTCTTCATTGCACAAATGAAACCAGGCAAACTAAAACATTTTGCGCAGATAAACTAACACAGAGAGATTTACATTTGTTGATGAAGTCAGGATTTACGTGCTTAAGGAAAAGAAACAAAAACTTTCTCCTGTCCAACTGAAATTCAGTCACTGCATTTATAAGTAATGCCAATACTCATCAATGCTGCAGACGCAGGAAAGAGGTATGATGACAGTTATCAGAAAGCTGCCACATAATTATCCTCTAAAGAAAAGGGTACGCATTACTGGCATAACAGTGGCAGAAGCACAATACAATGTAAAGGATATGTATTATTAAATTAAGTGAAGTCCACCACTTTATGAACTAAAACACAGGGAAAAGAAGCAATAAACTCAAAATAAGCTCCTTCTTAATGCAATAAGTGAAATTCAGTGGGGGGGACTTAGTAGAGGGAACATTTCAGGGTAAACACACAGGATAGAATTCTGACAGAAGAGGAAGAGGAGGAATATTGGTGGCACCAGCTATAAAAATATACTTAGCTAAATAATTGTGCTTTATTCATTTTGTAAGGCACTACAAGGTATCCCCCAAACTCTCCAGTATTTATTAATAGTTTCAGGTTTAGAATTAGCAAGTACATAGTCTAGCCTTTTTAAGGGATAGATACTCTTTAAAAAAACAACTTATTTGACAGAAGCAGTGTCAACAACACCTTATCTTATGCAGTGAACTGTATCTGTTGTCAACTAAAGAGGATCTGTTTGGGCTTGGAGAGTTGGGAACACAGATAATTATTTTGTAGTTCTGCAAGGTGTAGAATTTGTACAGTACAATATAAATGAATTAAGGAACAACAGCAGTTGGAATTATAAGGTAATTTTTTTTTTATAAAGTTCAAAAATCTCTACATGGATGCTTAACAGATGGTGGAGAATGCATATGTCACGGTACTGATTAGACTTTGGCTTACTTTTTTAATTAAAAAAAGTATTCTTTGGGTTTACTCTTCTTTAACACACACACACACACACACACACACACACACACACACACCCCTCCACAGGGGAAAAGACCTTTTATTTGTATCAGTGGGATTTATATTCCATCTCCATAGGGGATTAGACCCTTTATTTGACAGCCTGATTGAAATGCATTTAACATTCATCTTAGTTTACTCACGCTCTAATAGGTAAACTCAACCCCACCTTCCTCCAACTCCTTATGCATGACTATAAAAGATGGCTAGGACTGCCATAGTGCAACTCTGCCTAAATCCAGGGACCCTTCTAAGAACCAGACACTGCCTTTAATTTGCATCAAACAAGAGTGTAGCTGTTATACACAAGAGCGATGTGGTCCCTGGAGAACTGTAGGACTCCAATACGTATGTATCATACCCAGATGCTTGGGCAAAATAGTAAAAACATACAGATAGAGTAAAAAAGAGCAGTGCATGCTGGTAGTGACAGCTGTAATATAATTGTGTAATAAAAGACCAAAAATCAGAATCCAGTTGGCTTACATTTAAGTTCTCTACATCTCTTTGAAGCACTTAGCTATACTGTTTCGCCTACTTCAGAAAAATGTTGAGGATCAAATGAATTAATGGTGGGGAATGCTCAGGAAACTGCGAAAGTCCAATGCGAAAGTAAGGGATGGTAACCAATGAATAATACAATTTATGAATTTTTAACTCAGAGCAACAGCTAATTAAATGTGACTTTCATTTCCAATGTCAATTATATTTCAATCACTTGATTTTTAAACATCGAGTCAAACATTTTTATGTTAGTTCAAACTATTTTCTTTTTTCTATTTTATTTTATTTTTTTTAATGTGTTCTCTTTCCATCACATATTTAGCTTCCCCTCCCTCCTCTCCCACCCCCTCCCTATTTTCTTTTTAATGAGAATTGCTCAAGATATAGGATTAAGAAAGAGAATGCCACCTGTTGCCTTTTTATCTCAGAAATCAAACACATGAGGGAACATCTCCTGATGTAGAAATCTAGGAACCGCCCAGATTTCTTATACCTCTACAGTGGTTCAGGGCCATATTCCGAATGCTAAAATAGATGTCCAATTTAAATGTAACCTGACCCAGCAAAGACCCTAGATACGATAATGAGGACAGCAGAAAAAAACCGTAAGAGCCATTTATAATCTGCATAATTTAGCTGCTTGCTAATATAAAAAGCTGCCTGAATCATTGTGTTTGTACCACACAATGGCTATGACATGGAGGCTATTAATTTGTAAATTAAGCTCTAGTTCAGCAAAATGCATGCCCCTCTGTAACTATCTGTTACAGCACAGCACACACCAGCAGCTTGTCATTCATCATTCCATGGCTCTACCCCACAACTTAAAAGGCAGCATTGCCTTGTTAGTGTCAGTTGTCCCATACACTACAGAAATTCTCTCACTGCTCTGCCCTGAAGCTGCCGTGGTTTTCCTCACAAAAGAATTATGATTGGAAATGGCTGCACAGTAGCTGTCCCTGCACAGTAATGATCCTAAAACGGGGGGAGGGAAAGAGAGGAACAAAACCAAAACTTCAACCATTTTATGGAACACTGCTCAGATAAAACAGGCTGTTTTGTCCACTCCCAGTCCCGGGTACAATTTGAGATAATGGAGGAAGCCTTCTTTCCACAGGCACACAAGACAGAGTCAGATGTCCAAAGAAGAAAAGACAGTATTTAACAAAATTCTACACAGAATACATGTACTAAGACACGGATCCATCATTTCCAAAGTGGAGGATATCTTTTAACAATCCTCAATTCTGCAGGTTTTTCTTAAAGGACAGAAAAGACAGACAACAGTATTAGAACATTATCTGTATGAGGCCGCACAGATACATCAGGAAGAAGATACTCTATGGTGGAACGTTAATATTTTCCTTCCATATAAACAAAAGTAAGTCTTATAAATCACAAAACACTGACATTTTGAATTGGGAAGTATTTTAACAAAAGTACACCCTAAACAACACACTCTTCATACTTAAAAACATAATTTTTATCACCTACTGTGATAGCATAAACATATAGATTTAAAAAGATTCCAAAGCTGCTGAATGAGTATCTCTTACTTTCAAAGTATTCACTATCTGAGTAGTTTATCAGGAAGTATTTGTTACAATCACTTGAAGAGAAAAATAAACAGTATTACAAATTTCCTTTTTGACAAGACCCCACATAAAACAACAGAGAGGGAAAAATTCTATCACCTACGCACGCTGCCAACATGAGGGCTGGGTAACTTTAAGGGACTGGATCTACTAAGACACATGACAAAGGATAATCTGCACGACTCTGTACTTAGTCCCAGTTTTTCTGCACCAGAGACAGAAGAAATCTAAACCCATCTTTCAGAATTTTAGAGCAGGTTTGCTTTTTTGTTTTAAATTGTCAGTACTAGAAATTTTATCAAAGAGACATCAACATTCAGCAATATAGAAGAAAGCAATCTCTTAATGAATAAAAACATTTGGGTAAAATTTTAATTATTTCATTAAGTCTCAAGTGTGAAGAATGCCATTTTTCCATAGGCTATGAAAATCACTAAATCCAATCGACAAATCTCTATATGAATATTGAAAGTCTTCACACACACACATTCTCTCTCTCTCCACCGCCCTCCCCCCCAAGTTTTAGAAAAGATGGAATGACCACAGTGAAAATGACTTGTTATTCTTATCTTCTTTTAGCTTATTTCTTAGTAGTGGAAGGTGTAGCTCACTCTTTTCCTGTACAGCTCTCTAGTTTCCACAGCCAACATAATTACTGAGGTGCAGGATGAGAAGACGACACTGATCTGAACACAAGATCAGTCCCTTGGTTTTTTAAAAAACAGACTTTATTTTTTAGAGCAGTTTTAAGTTCACAGTAAAACTGAGTGGAAAGTACAGAGAATTCGTGTATACCCCCTGCTCCCTGACCCCAGCTTCCTCTCCCACTATCAATGTGCCCAACAGAGTGGTACATTGGTTAGAACTGAGGAACCTAAGTGACCCATCATTAACACCCAAAATCCGCAATTTACACAAGTGTTCCCTCCTAAGGTTATACATTCTGCGGGTTTTGACAAATGTCAAGTGACACACGAAGGCTGTCCGGAAAGTACTGGTCTGGGTTGCGACTGGATACTTCCCGAACAGCCCTCATACATCCATCACTGTAATGTTATATGGGAATAATTTCACTGCCCTAAAAATGATCTGTGTTCTGTCTATTCATCCCTCTCTTCCCCCAGCCCCTGGCAACCATTCATCATTTTACTGTCTCCACAATTTTGCCTTTTCCACAATGTCATATAGCTGGAATCCCATAGGAGGAAGCCTTTTCAGATTGGCTTCTTTCACTTAGTCATTTGTATTTCAAGTTCCTCCATGTCTTTTCATGGCTTGATAGCTTATTTCTTTTTAGCATTAAATATTATTCCATTGTCTGAATATACCATAGTAGTTCTCTTGATTTTTAGATACAACTTAATGTGGCAGCTGGTGAGTTTTTAATGGTTACAATAAAAACAACAGCAATAATATCAGATAGCTATTACCTGTCACCTAGGACAATGAGGCTCTGAGCATCTGACTTGACATAGAGACTTAATAGTTCTAGTTTCTGATATCTAATTCCATTCGTACCCCTACCTGTGTATTACATAATATAGCAAACCACAATAGCACCTAGGAAAAAACTTTATACACACACACATATACACACAATCTGCTTTTAGGAAAAATAAGTAGAAAGGCAGTATTGTACAATAGAAATAATATGTGGGATCAAGAAACCTGGGCTCTAGTCTCATAAACCTCCTATTAAGCTCAGTTTGTGATCTTGGGTAAATTATTTACTTGACCTTGTCCTCAGCCTCTCCACTCAGTCACCAACATCCTCTTCTGCTTAAAATTCTATGAACCTCTGAATGGCAGAATACAATCTGTTGATCTCCACCTTCTATCTCTATAAATATGTACACAGAAAACTAATGCTCATAATGATGACCCTGATGTTCTACAAAGAAGGTAAATCTTTAAAGAATGGTTTCATTCAAGGACTGAGAATTCATGTGAACAGGGGTCAGGCAGGCAATGTAAGTGAAGGAAGCTGGCCAGCTATGAGATAGTAAGGAGTGATGAGGACTAAGGTCAATGGCAGAGGCAGTGCCTGGCCTGAACGCACTAATGTAAGAATTGCTTTTAACATCTTGAGTTAAACAAAATATCTTCGCTAGTTAGATTAAGCCCACAGGCTAGCAGTTTTCAACCCCTAGACAGTAATTACATTCACTGAACTATAGTTACTAGGAGAGGAATCAACCAGTACTTAGAAATATTTTCAACAATAGGAGGTGAATCAGAAAGACTTTTAGATAACTAGAAAATTAGAATGGCTTTCTGGGTGATCCAAATTTTACCACCATGAAAAGGCTGGGGAGCAACTTCTAGTGGGAAGAGGCACAGATGTAAAATGCAAAGTCATCAATGGGGACTGCGAAGCACATGGTAAGATAATACAATGTCTGAAGACACAAGAGAGACAGAGAACTATATATAAAATACACAGGAAAGAATGAACAGTTCAGTAACACTGTGTTTCTTCATTGTGCCAGCTTATCAAAACAGCTTCAAGTGCTTACAGGTCATCTCAGCCCCGTCTCACCACGGAGCACTGACTTAAGGAGGAACTGGAATCAGTGTCTCTATCACCGAACTGGAGCTGTCTCCAGGGCTGAAGAGGGCAGCTGTTCAAACAGCCGAGTTGTAGAGGTCAGAAAAACGAACACTACCTTGTTGAAGCTGCCCAGGTTATTCTAGTAAGCAAAACGTAACCATCAGATTTGGAATCCAACCAGAACTCCAGAAACGTCTCCTGAGCTTAACTGGTTCTTGTTTTCCGGTACTTGGATTTTTCAAAATCATTTACTGTATATTTCTTAAGAAGAAAGAAATTCATGTTACAAACATACGGATTATTTAATAATTCTTCTGAGTGAACCCTAAGTGAGAAGTGATGGTATCATTTTCCATAAGTATTTCCCTAATGGTGTGATCATACAACTATACAGCTCTTTACTGTCTTATCACTGAGATTAGTAAAATTTCACTGTCTTATCACATGAGATTCTCACAATTGGGGGGCGGGATTAAGGCAACTATCATTGATTCCGATAGGGAACTGAGGCACGTGGTGACTGACGACCAATCCAAAGTGGTACGCTGCCTAACAGTATAACTGGCACTAGCATATGGAGTCCCTGCACTCTGGAAAACTAGTTTGAATGAAGCTCTGTTCACGGAAAAAGAGCTGGAGCTGATTTGTCTGCGCCAATGCTTCTGGAGCTGACAGGAGGCCAGGGGATGTCCAAGTGGACTGCCAGTGTGGGGAGCTGGGCCAAGGGGGAGAGGTGTCCTTTGTTGGACATTAGTCTCTAGATACAGAAAGCAGCTAGCAAACAAAGACAGGCTGTGGAGAGCCAAAGATGAAGAGTAACTTGGGCAACAAACTGAAGGGGTCAAGCAGGAGAAGAGTCAGAGGATGCCATCAAGGTAGGAAACAGGACAGCCAGAGAGGAGGCACGGACAACTCAAGCCACGGGTCTGAAGCAAACGACATCCATCATGTCCATTCTGAGGTGAAGTTCCTATAAACTGCTCTGAGCACTCGGAAGGGCTGGGCTTGTTCTTAAAGGGACTGCGCAGTGCTGGATCACACGCTCCCAAATGTCAGAGACCGTATTTCTGTCATCAAAGATCCTCTCTCTGGCAGCTGAGCAGGCATCCACCCTGGAGCCAACCCAACAGAATGATGTGCTTCCTCATCTATGGAGCATGATGGACAATTCTACGATTCTGCTTCTAACTGTCCAGCCTCAAGCCAAAAACTTCAATTCTGGAACAATGACTTCAATTTAATAAATGGAACAGACTCTGACAACATTTGGAATGGTGAAATGTTAGGTTCCAGTGGGTTTTTAAAGGGGTAAATCACAATAAACTTTTCTTACCAGCCACTAATATAAAGCTGGGCTTAAAGTTTTTAGTCCCTAACAGATTTCCCCTACTGTCGTAAAGACCACACAGCTACTGTGCTTTTAAAATAGAGCACAGATGATCAAAACCCATATGCAAAGGGGCTGAGGAACTAACATTATAAACCACACAGAGAAGTTTCAAATCAGTCTTCTTGCTTTCAGCGCAACTAGGAGTCCTGGCTGCCCACACCCCCCACCCCCTACCCCCCGACCAGGGCTCAGTCAATAAGACTGCTGTGCAAGTGACACAGCCATCACTTCTGCTTAGTCTCCACCGACCTAATGTATGTGATGCTGAATTTACTTATCTCAGCAGGCAGCACAGCCTCGCCAAGAGTGGCTGTGTTTTAGACTTGGTAAGAACAAGATGTCAGGGGTTTTGCTGTTGGTGCATCACTCTGCAATACTTAGTTCGATTCTGTGCTGAGCTGGCAAAAGCACTACATCAACCCCACTCTGCAATCCAGCTCTGCTTACCCTTCGGATGTTCCAGTGGCACGACGACTTTGCAACATTCACTGGCAATGTGACACACCAGTCACCCAGATTTGTCTAGTCATCACAGCCTTTGAATGTCTCCTAGGTCCTTCTCTGTCCTTGTTCCTCCTAGCTGCATTTTCCTTACTACGTATTTCCTGTGACACACGGACATAAGGATCTAACTTCATCTTGAGCTCATTAGAAATGTGTGTAATCTCTGTTATATGTAGACTCTGAGAGAGAGACCTGTTAGACAATACTTGAGCTTCCTACAGCTTATTCTGCTTAAATGCTGAGAATGAGGGGAGACGATAATTTCCAACCTCTTTAAAAGAATGCAGATGATTTAAGGAGGGTGGTGAGGGCAACTGTGATGGACTTGCTTGGGAGAAAGCAAGGGTATGTGTCATCTGATGGATACAGTGGAATGGACCTACTCGTGTGTAGGCTGTCAGCCTGGCCACTAATCAGAGGGGGAACAGCATCTTTGGAAAAAGAAAATGGAGTAAGTTAAGTAGAAAAGAAGTGACACGGAAGTACAATGTCTAACAAGCAGCTTTTCCTGGGGCTGAAGGTGCTCCTTTCCTGAGACTCCCTGTAACAGGAAGGACTCATTCCCACACAGGGGTGCATACCTATACTTCACAGGGTGTTTGTTTGTGTGACAGTTATACTGTCATAATTTTAGATGGTTAAACCTCTGCTCCAGGGTTTAGAAAAGATCAGAACACTTGTCACTCTCGGTGCAGGTAGAGTGAGATAGAGTGGTTGAGCAGTTCATTTTTCTTTATAATTACACTCCATTAACCTTCCACACGAGCGCTCCCCTGTGCTTTCATACCAGCAGCACCAACTGGCTGCATTTGATAAGGCTCTACAGAGTCTGCAAGAACAGCACATGCAACAGAAAGAACACTTTAATACTGCAGACTTAAGCAGAAGCTGAATGCAGCTCTGCAGCTCCTCAACTTACTGGCACACACCTTCAGCTCAATTATACATGTGTAGGCAAAAACAAACCAAACACATAAAGCTGGATACCCACAAACAGAGATGGGAGCTTATTTAAACCAAAAGTGACTCAAAAATCTTCTGAGAATCCTCAAGATATCAAAACCAAATTTGTTATTATTTTTCTAACCCCTGATAATGTAGCATCCCATAAAAAATGCACTCAATTTCCTGAAGTTTACAGGAGGTGCAATTACAGGGTGGTCTATATTACAATTAGAGCACATTGGTGTCTACAAGCTACATGTGAAGGTAATTTACTCAATAAAGTATTTTTCTTTATGGTTCTCTCAGTAACTCATTTTTAAAAAATTAGTTAAGAACTAGCACTAAGGCTATCTCTAATCTTACTGACAGTGGTCACATAAGCAATTTTGTTTTCTGAGAGAGAGAATAGAGAGACCTATTCCATCAATAATGTATTCTCCTGGAGTTTTTAACGCAGTGTCCGGATATTGCTTTCCATATGCACAATGGTAGAGTAGTGTTTCCTCTACCCTGAGCAAAGGCCAGGTGCTACATGCTTGAGCAGATAAAATGAAAGCCAATTTGGGAAGTAGGTGCTGGCACAATTAATCTTGAATAGAATCCCAATTATTTGGGGAACGAAAGGTAGCTATATTTATACCTCTGCCTTAAAGCAGTGGCATTCACAGCCCTTACAACATCTCAGAATAAGATTTCCATGATAGTTTGTGTTTCTGGATACATTCCGAACCACAGTGACCTCAGGAAGGTCAACAGGTATCCTGACAATACTACTCACGATTAACTTGCTTTCTTTGGCAAATGTATGCACTGAGGAATTCGGTCTGTATAAGTGTAATATGACAATCAGAGAATTAACGTATAGGAACTCAAGTGATACAGCATTTCCTTCATCAAATGTTATCTTTAAAACATTTTTCTAGAGATGTAAAACTACAGCAAATCTTGTTTTGGAAAATTAATGAGATGCTTTGTACTTCTCAGTGTTTGGCAGAGAAATGATTGTTTACATTTACATTTTGAAGATGGATGATTAGATCTGGGAATTCTACTAAACTCTTCCTTTTTTCCCATGCTTTATGTATGAGACTGAAGACTTTTTTCTGTTAATATTTTGCTTTAGCTTAATACCATTACAAACTTAGGTTACTGTATGTTTTTGTGACACCACCATGGTATTCCTTTAAAAAAATGTTTTTCTTAAACCAAATATCAGATTTGTGGTTTTAACTAAATAGTTCGTAATTCTTTAAAACCCATTACCAAAGACACAATTTTAACATTTTCTTTCTGCATGTTACATGCTGAAGCATTCGGCACAATGATGCTGAATGTTCACATGCCGACGAAAGATAAAGCCAGCCCGTACCTACAGGAAGCAGCTCCCGGAAATGCTGGTTTTTCAATGTCCAGATCCAGTGACAGTCAGATTTCTCCTCTGCCTGATATGCATATCTTTCATTTCCAAATGAATAGAATTTCTTTCTCTAAGTACTTATTTTTCATTTGAAAAGTGGCAGCCATTGAAATTTCACTCTCTGTAACCATGTTAAGAATCAAGCAAAAGCCAATCTACCTGCCTGGGAGCTGTCGCTCTGACTCATTGTTGGGCCATCTGTTTATGTGTGCTGCTTGTCTCGTGGTGCAAATCAACCTGCTGCTGGGCAGACCTGCCTCATGCTGCAAATTCATCCTGCAATTCCAATCTCCCTCACCAGCCATAGGTCCTCTTATCAGAATCTAAAACTATCACTTCAATCAACTAGTCAGACCTTATTCTACTGCTCTTGTACAAAAAAAATGATACCCTGCAGGTCCACGTGCAAACAGGTCATCTCTGAACACGAGGCTTATGAGGAAGGGGGCAGCGCAGTTTTGTTCCCATTGAAACGTTTTAGTACCACCGGCAGCAATCAGCCTGCTACCCAGGCACATACATGTAATACTGTGGAGAGAGGCTAAAAAGGTTATTGAATCCCAGAGGACAAGAGCATAAACTGCAAATACAAACCATTCTGGTCTTTGTTTTAAAGATTGGCAACTTATCCATAGATGGTTCCATCTGTGTGATTAGCACACAAATGTAAAGCAGCATTAGAAAAGGTTCTCAGTACATCTTTTGAATCACCCACGACTATGAATTTCCTTGCTGTTTTGCATGCATTTTGCTAATCAGTCTCTCATCTTAGGTTTGAAAGTATATTAGGGCCATGAATAGGGTGGTGAGCAGTATAAGGTTTGAAAACAATCTTTACTGAATATCTGTAGAGAGTATATAGTATTAAATGTTGTGGTATAATATTTAAAAAGTTATTTAATTCTTTAAGAAGTTTATATAAGCTATTTCAGGAGAGAGAAGATATGACATTTCTTATAGAGTACTAACAAGCAAAAGTATTAGAAGATTAAAAAATACGTAAACAAATAGAAGACAACATCAAACCTGGGACAGTGTACATTTTGAGCAATGCTAAATCCAAGAAAATTTTGAGAAAGTAATAATTAAATATGAGCTATCAATAATAATTAATCATTACTTTGGACAAAGTGGAGTAAGGCAAGTTTAGATGCTAGTGGTTGATTACAAGTCCCTTAGATAAATATGTACCCAATGAGAAGGCATGTATATACTCTATAGGGCTCTATTCTTTACATTTAAGAACACTGTTCTTAGAGAATATAGAATGTAGAATTATCTATCTTGTTTCTAACAAACACATTTAAAGATGCATGTTTGCTTTTAGAAAGGAAATTTTAAAATGTATCTGTGGAGGACCAATAAATGTATAATTTAAAAGGAGCAGAATAGTTATTAGATTGGAGGTTAGAGGAGGAAGAACTATGTTGATAATGTGCAGAAATATACCTAAAAAACACAGATTTCAAAGAACTGAGTATTGTTTAACAGCAAAAAAATAACTGGTGATGACAAAGCCCCGGTGTGAGAGGGGCTGACACCTACATGAGAATTTCCGTATCTTAGTGGGTGAGAAATTCATCACATTGTATTTTGTTTAAGACCCTACTATCATCCACATACACCAACTTCTCAGCTTTTCTCCCGAGGATGAGTCACAGTAGCGGTAAACAGAAATGCTTGTCCTATTCCTCTGTGCTAAGGCAAAGTCACAACCTTCTGCAAGGCTGTCGGCAACTGGGTATTTGCTAAACAAATAGCAACATCTCTAGTCCTCTTTTTAACCAACACTGATAGACGAAAATAACTGATGGAATAATTGAGGCTAGGATGTTAACCCTTTCAAGTACTTGATGCTTATAAAAAACAAAAACTGAACCACCACCACCAAATCAAATTACAAGTGAAGGCAGCAAACTTTAAAGAAGAAAGCAACATGTTTAGCATGAAGAAACTGCTACATCATTTCCCACACTATGCTATAAAAATAAATTATTCTATATTTGTACGAATAGAGTGTTATTTAGAAACTATATTCTTGTACCTTTAGAAGTAAGAGCAGCTAAACCCTACCTCCTGAGACTTACAGAATCTCTTTCATCAAGATACGGTGAGATTCGTAACATTTCTGAATTCACTGATGAACATGACCCTTAGTTGGGATGTGGGACACAAGATAAGGAAGTACACAATTACCAGAAACTAGCTCAGAGTCAAATTGCAGATATTATTTAAAGACTCTAACATTTTCCTTTTGAAAAATAGTAGACTTAACACTGACCAAAACTCATCAAGTGCAATTGTCTAATTAATGATTTTAATCCAACCTTATGAAATAGTCCTACTAGGACATAAACTTATATGTTTGTTTTTCATTATTTGTTTCATAGTCAGGGATAACTGTCATTTTCTAAATTCAAAACGTATGTTTAAGTAAGAATTTAACACTCTAAACTTTGAGTAATGCCACATTAATAGTTCAACAAATCTTAGACATCAAACCCAGACATTTTGCTAACACAACTGAAAAAATATATTGGAACTTATTAACATAGCTTTAGAAGCAGAAATATCACAGAAGTAATGTATTGTCCTGGTAGGCAATGTGGAATTTGAAAAACCATCAAGGTAAAGTCAAGGATTCTGTGACTACCAGGGTGGTACCTGTAGAAATGGGGGCTCTATGATGTTTTTAGATCAAGTCCAATGACAGTCCATGAGAACTGCCGTATCAGCAAATTTCCATTCTAATAAATTACTGCACCGCACTTAGCCAATGGACCTATAGGTTCCAATGAGATAAAACCACATTCACCTGACCTGAGAAAGAAATAACGAGACTAATAATGAAAGCCACAGTTGTGGTGATTCCACGTGTCCCACGGCTCCCAACCACTAGCTAATAACACAAAACAAAAACATTGCTAGCTAACACTGCATTTTTATGTTAAGAAAAGAGCAGGAAGAGGATTAAATGCATTCTTTTCTTTCCCTCCCTGATGCGTACATTTAAAAAATTCCATTACTATCTTGCCAGATTTTCAGGAGAAAAGCTGCACGCATCAGAGTTAACTGGTACATAGGCCATGGGAGAACAAAACCAATAAGAAACCTTTCTGTTCTGCACTTCACAGGGCTGTCACTCTACTAGAAAAAAACGTCACTTTGAAGCCCTGTTTGCATTCCATTTTTAACTAGAGGGAAGAGGATGGAGGTCTTTGGTTTCTATGACAACCCAGATGGGCCATAATACAAGATACTTACAAATGTTCAATTGCAGGGATGCCAAATCAAATTAAGGCAGAGTTAGCACTACTTCATAAAAACTAGATGGGGGAGAAAACAAAATACTTACGGTGAAATGATGCCATTTCTAGAAGTGGTTCTCAAAGATTTCATGAGGAAATACAGGAAAAGAGTGACTATTTTTAGTAAAGACAAATAAAACAGTAAAACTAATATATAAAAATAAAGCTCCAATTTACATGAGTAAATGTTTTCATTAAATCTGACTACTGGAAAATTACTACCTCACTTAGTAATAAAAAAAAAATCCCTCTCAAATAACATGAATTTCATTAGTGATTTAAATCATCACAATCTGGCACACTGGCTGGGTTTTAATGGTGAGTTGAGCTCCTTTGAGTGACTTTTTCCTTTGCTTCATTGTCAAGATTTGTTCCTATATCTGGCTTTCATAACTAGAGTACTTAGTCCCCAAAATAATGGCTAATGTTTCAGAAAGAAACTAATCTGTAACTTGTACTTAGTACAACTTGTGAAATTTATTAACTTTCCAATAGAATGCAAGAGTAATCTACCATATCTCTTTCCATTTATAAATTATAATTTATTTGAGAATAATCCTCAGCAAACACTTCCAGTTTTTAAAAGCACTGTTTTGAATGAGGTATTCATATGTAGTCTTCTTCATTTGAGGGGAAAATAAAATGCTTTAAATTCAAGCTTAATAAGGGAACTGAATGAGAGCATGGATCTTAGCATTGGCAGACGGGGTGTCACATACCCCTTTAAGATCCTAAAAAAGAATTATGGATCCTGTCCCCCCAAATGCCACATGTGCATGAACATATACATACTTACTCTGCACACATTTTAGGATGTTTAGACGCCCCCACTGAGCATCTAGTTCACATACTTGCTCAGGGCCCTTCTTTCCAAAAGCCCAAGTCCCATACTAGTAATAACAGAAGTTCTCAAAACAAAACAAACAAAACCTTAACATTTTCAACATTAAGTAGACTGACGGTACCTTTTTATTTAAAATGCAGCTCAAATTAAACACATTCAAGCTAAATGAATTCATTTAATTGCTGTTATCTGCTGCAGGAATTTTACTAAAGCTTGAACTGTGAGTTCCAACTCCTCTGGACTCCCATCATCAGGTTAAGTTTGTTTTCGTGACTTTTCCTTCTCCCTCAAATGGCATAAACCAGCTGAAAATTACTTGGAGAGATTCTGAGATAGGAGAAGTTTATAAAAACAGGACTAGAATAATTTCCTTAGCAGAAACTTTAAAAAACTCAGATGCTTCTTGTTTTGAAAATAAAATTTGTAAATGCAGAGTGGCATTTAAACAAAAATACCATGAAAAGGTTTCACCTGTACTGTATAAGGAAAGAGCTTGGGCCAAATGCTAAAAAACTTTATAAAGCTGGATGCTGGTTTCCCTTCCACCCCATCTACATGACTCTGCTCATCTCTCAGCCTCTCTTCAGGGCTAGTTTCCTTTGCTGCAAAATGAGGGTAATGCTTAACTCCTACTCAAAAAAAAAGGGAAGAATCTTTCTATAAAATTAGAGTTATAAAATATTCAGTATTCTTAGTACTAATAATGACACTAAATAATAAACTGACAGTCTAAAAATCTTGATGAATTTGATTTTTAAAACACCATAAAGGTGCCCTACTGTCCATTATTATGATGACATTTTTACAAAGGGCAGAGTGAGAAAAAGCTGCAGTTCTCACTTGGATGACGACCAGTACTTATAGAGGATTAAAAATAAGAATGATGTATTCTGTAAAACAGAAGCAATGATGGAAGTACAAGCATGGCTCAGCACACTATGGAGCATATGATATTTAATTTGAGGTACTGGCGAGGCCTTACATTTAGGCCACACAAGTGCCTTTAAAAGCTTCAATAGACTCTGTGGATATTCGCCCTTCATCAATTGCTTCCTATGCCAGGATTTCCTTTTTGAGTGTTGCAACCTAATATTGTTCACCCAGGCAACCATAAGCCTGTTTTGGAAAGGTTCCCTATTTCAGAAGCCTCAGTGCTTTTTCCATTTATAAATATATCTTTATGAAAATATGTATCATCCCCAAAACTAAAATGCTTAGCTATATTAAGTTTCAGCTGTAAGTGATATTTTTAGAAAAGTGGTAATTTCAGAATCTCTGCTTCAAAATTACAGAGTTGGTTTTTTAATGGAGCCACAAAGTAAAAAAATTAAAAAGATATGCCAATGATTAAAGTTCTCTCTTCCCTTTTTCTATCCCATTTTACTTAAATTAAAAATAGATTTAAATTAACAATTTTTAAATCACCAAATTATGCACACTGGTAAGAAAATTTATCAGATAGTCATCTTCATAAAAACCAAATAACCCAATGGAAAAGAGCTCTTAACAAATCAATGTTCTCAGAAATGGTGTGACATCACGGATGGTGCGGCTATACAACCCAGTGAGCCAGTATGAGACACCACGGACGCAACAAAAGACTTGTACATTTGACCAAAGGAAAAATATTTCATTTTTAATTATATAAGAAATAATAAACTAATGTCAATTATACCTCAATAAAAAATACAAACATCAAATCGTTATGCTATATATCTGAAACTAATATATGTCAATTATACTTCAATAAAAAGAAAAGAAGAGGAGACATTGGAGGATGGGGCAGAGAAGAAAAGAAAGTCCTTGTTTTAGGATTATATTAAAAGCTACTTAAAACATGCAGGTGATAATATTTCATGAATTAAAATATTTGAGCAGTGGCTCATGGAATATCCTATATCCTTTTCTTCAACATAACAGTTTTAAGAACTGTGCTCATTTGACCTCTTCTCAACAGAAACTCATTTTCCTTCATATTAGCTTGCATAGCACACAAGCATTTATTTTGTTACAATACTTAAGTTTTACTGTGGATAAGTGCTATATCCTGCCAGAATTGAATAGCATTCCATTACATGGTCTCCTCAAACTAAGGAACTTATCACCAAAGACCTGTTTGTAAAACAGAGTTAATGCCTCATGAAGAGACAGTCTCTCCCTCTCTCATTCACTATACATACACCTACATACACTCAAAACTACTCCTCTTCTTCCTGAGATCTACTCCTAGAAAGAAACACAGGGAAGTAGATAAACTCAAGTGCTACACAGCAATGTTTACTTTACCCCTTTACAATAGTATTTCTCTGTCATCAGAAATTTCTCTGAATAGGGAAAATGAGATTATATAGTTAAATTTTAATACATGCCTCTATGACAACCATAAGTACAAATATGTGCAAAAAGTGTGATTAGAAAGAAATGAACTAATTTTTATAAGTCACAAAAAAAAAAAATCAGTCATAATACAGTTATGCCTTGTATATAATAAATTACCTTAGGCGGTTGCTGTTTTTGGTTAGCTTTCTAAGACCATAAGGAAAAATCCTCATTTCAGAAATGAACTTGATCGATGAGCATCAAATATTCAGATCTTCCTTTTCTGACTTATAAAGAAAACAAGTAATTTTGATTGTTTTGGCAAAACCCATTGACTTTTCCAGCTTTTTAGGACAATCAGTGAATGAAACTATTGGCAATCTGTTCACCAAGAAATCTGAACTCACTGCACTGAAATAGTTAAATAAACTTTAAGGAAACCATCAGCACCAACCACCTACTTCCCACGAGCAATGAATAAAAGAAGAATATTTGTAGTGCAATTAGGCCACTATGGCTCAAGACGGATCATCCTATCAATTTTGAAACAATTTTTCTAGCTATATGAATCTGATCATAAAGAAAAAATTTACTTCTAATGAAACTTATTTTTTGGTATGTTAAATGTATTCATCATCATCCTTTCTTTAAAACATTTCACTTCAGAATTCTTAAAAGCAAAAAAAATAAAACCTGTAAGCAGAATAGCTTAATTATTTAGAGCCTACAAATGACTGTTGAAAAGAACAATTTTTAAACTTTGAAAATAGGCTCCTCTGTAATACTGAACAGTCTTTTTTTTTATATCCTCTTTTTATTTTTTTTTTAATTCATTTTTATTGATAGGCTTTTTGGGGTGAACAGTCGTTTTAGGTAATAAATAATTCAAATTCAGACAAGAAGGAATTAAAGAATTTAGGTGTTCATTTTATTTTACATTTATAACTAAAGAACCAGAATAATCTACAAACGGATTACTGTTGATCTAGGTCCTATAAATAAGAACCAAATGATTTTAAATTAAATCTGTTATAAACCATGTGCTTTAAGCAGTATCTGCTTCCCATTTTCAATTGTTTCCCAATGTTTCCAGAAGCTGAGACAAGAACTGCAATATTAATAATAGGGCAATAAACGATGAGAAAACAGTAAGTTCAGAACCTTTCATCTGGATATACAATTAGGGCAAAGGCTAAGTCAAAGCTAAAATTAACAAGCGCCTAAAAAAATACTGTAGCCTGTAGCTTATTAGTTTTTTAGCTTGAATAAATTTGCCTCAGCCTTCTGATCTTTGTAGTATTTCCAAATAACCTCCACAAAGCACTCTATATAAATAGCAAGCAGTCTAAGAATATGAGTATACTGCTACACTCACCCTCTACAGATACTTAAAATCAGTTCAACTCCACAGGAGTCTGCTTAAGCCAGAGAATGAAGTTATCACTTAATGAATTAACGCCATCTAGTGGAATCAGTGAGATTTCAGCCACAGTCTACTACAAGTTACTACAGTCTACTCAACTGGTCAAATACCTTGTTTTTAAAAATACAGTTCTATTAATAACTGAACCATCTTGAATGCCTATTTTAATAAGAATGTGGCAAACTTGCCTACAACAAAAATGGTGCAAAAATATCTTAAGACCAGCAATCTTTGCTTAGAAGAGAATGAATGGCATTTCTACTCTTTACTTCAAAGGAACAAATATAAATCAGTATGTACTAACAATACGTATTTTCAAAGATCTCAGAAAAAGCGAAGTCAAAACAACATTCAGTCAATAAAAATTTTAAAATAACAATCATAATAAATATTACTTATTAAGTGCCTAGAGTATGGCAGGCACTTCACAAAGTCTAACAGATGATTTCCCTGTTACAGAAACACTTAAATCTAGAGTGACTAATCAAAAAAGTGATCTTGCTTCCCTCTGACTAGGAGGTAAATGTTGCATCTATCAACCCTGGCTCACTGCGTACCCACCAAATGCCCAAAAACGTGCCCAGTGATGATGGTGGGGTTCTAAGAGATGAGATGTGGCCAAGGCTTAACAAGGAGCCCAGGCACAGATCTGAAGCCAGGACTTTGGTGGCATGTTACAGAAGATATTTACAGTGATCTTTTATCCTATTTTTACCATTAATTTTCCTCACATTAAAACTAAACCGCTAGCATGAATCTTAAATCCATCATGATTTTGATTTAGTTACATGAAAATTGATGAGAAAATGGGAGACGTGTACCCTTCACATAACCCAACGGTGGAAATACTCTTTCTTTAACTGCCATGAACATAATTTATTTTTACATCTGCAAGTCTTAGGAGACGGGCTTCTGTACGCGGCTCCTCAGTGGCATGTCTGACTCTCCATAAGGCACAGACGGGCGCTACCCCTATCAGTATTACTTACATTCCTAACAGCGTGTCTGCCTCTGCTCTTTCTCTTTGTACTTCTGCGAATTGCCACGGTCCTCCAGGTAAGAACAGAAAGGAACCTCAAGTAAAATGTGTTCATAGCTTTTCTACTCACTGATCAGAGGGAATTAACAGAGCAAAGTTCAGAAAAGTAACCTGTAAACGATTCCATTTTCTATCTGGGAATGTTAACTTTAACATTTCAGTATCTTCCTTTACACTCTGTTATTTATTTACACACACACCCACATACTCCAGCATACCAAATATTAGACCAAAATACATAATAATTCAGTTAAACTTGGCCACATCTGTGTGACCTTCAAGGGTACTGAAATTGTATGTATGTGCATGTGTCCTTATTAAAGAAAGAAGAGAGGAGAATTCTATATCCAGGCCACTATGAACCACAGTGGCCTGGGCTCTGAAAAGACTAGCTAAATTTAATCTAAATGCCTCACTTCCTTTCCTAAAGGAGTCAGGAAATGGGTGGCATACATCTCATGTTGACCCAGATTTGCTTCTCTAGAGAAGTGTAAATGGCCTGAAAGCTACTCCATGAGTCAAAGGTGGGGAAAGAGCTACCTTGACCGGCTGGGTTGACTGGCAGATCCACCTGTTTAAGCCAAGGAAGAGAGACAGCAAGACATGGTGGACTTGGGCCGGGTTTGGAGTAGGAAAACCTGATGCTGCTGAACAAGTCACACCTCTCTGAGTCCCAGTGTATTTATTTATAAAATGAAAATGAAAACACCACCAATAAAAAGTTTATCATACATAAATATACCTGAATAATAAAAGTTTGGTTTTAGACTTAAGTGAATAAATGCACATGCAAACTGCATGATGCTATTTTTCAGCCTAATACTCTTATCCACCCCATTCACTCTCATTCCACCACGGCTCTGACCAGTAGTCACCCCCCATCTTCATTAGAGCCTTTGACAAGATTGGTCTCTTCCCTGCCCAGTGAACTTATTAACAAACTGGTTCCCATTTTTAAGCTTTTGTTGATGATGGTCCCTGGGCCTGAAGTACCTTTCTTTCTCTCCTTCGTCTGTTTGTCATCCACCCTTTAGGGTTTTGATAAGTTCCATCCCCTCTATAAAATATTCCTTGACTCTACCTGCCTAGAACGATGTGTGAAACCCAATTACAACAAATGTCTGTTTCATAAAATTTAACACCTAAACATATAACACCAGCAGCTGAAAACACTTATATTGTACTTACGATATGGCAGGCAGGGTTCTAAGCACATTGACTATGTATTATATAACTTAATCTTCAAAGCAATCCTGAGAGATAGGTACTATTAGAAATAGCAGGTTTCCTAAGCCGCTGTGCAAAGCCTTGGCCCACAGAAGTTAGGGAAGAACAAGTCAAAGTAAATACACGTCTGTACCTCTCTCCTCCCTTTATTTTGGAAGTTTACTGCTCCCTCCCCGAAAGACAGCACCCCACCCCAACCTAGTGGACTGGGGGTAATAATGATTAGTTGATTTGTAAGGATGAGTTGCTGGATGTACTGGAGTGACAAGCATAGCCAGATAGTGACTAATACAGCTCCTTCACCTCCAACTTTGAATAAGCACATTCAAGTCTCCTCTGTAGAAACACGCTCTCGCTCTCTCGCTCTTGCTCTCTCGCTCTTTCTCGTTGCTGTTCTTTCTCCTTCCCTTTCGTGGGAGTTGAAAATGAAATGTGTGGTAAGTACAGCATCCAAAAGAAAACAGACATCCACTAAATTTAATTCCCATTCTCCTTTATCACCAAACTTCTTTGTTGTTGTTTGAAATATTAATTTCAGTAGGAAAGCATTTTTTAATTGTATTAGATTATATAATCATTCATCTCATTTAAAACCTATGTGGCCTGAGGGTATCAATTAAAGTATGGGTTTTTTCATTCATTCAGCAAATATTTGAGCACCTTCACTAACTTCTTAATGGAGTTCCTGGGCTCTCTGATCTTCCCACCAGACAGTTCCTTGAAGGCAAGAGCAAACTGTTTTAATTGGCAACTTTACTTTTTTGCCTGCTAGTGGTAGGATGTTTAAGAAGTGTTCAACGAATCCATTGTTGCAATAAAAGGATTGACAATTTCTAAGATACATTCTGGCTCTTGAACTCTAGGATTTTGTGACATCTCCCACTTGGTACTAAGCATTGCTTTTCATTTCTATATTCATTAAAGAGTTTTGGCTGAGACCCCTTTTTACTCTCTGATTCCTGCAGAACAGAGATGTTATTTCAGGCAATGAATGTCGTTAGCTAACAAAATCCCCCCAAAGTAAAATATGTGGATGTCTATGAGTTTGGCACAAGGGGTTTTGATAGCAGTTTTTATTTACTGATTGGAATTTTTAAAAAATTCTCGCCTTCTTTTAATTTTAAAACCATATTTGCAACAAACCAAAACAAAAATAAAAGACCGAAAGTTTCTTTAGTGTAACATGAATTTAAAAACTTTATGCACAAAAATTAGAAGCAACCTACACACTTGTCTAAGTTCTCCCCTCTGTCTAGACTTCCAGACTACCAGCTAGTCATGGCTTCAGGACTTCTGTCTATCCTGGGATCCATAGTCAACTACTTCTGCTATGTTCTCCCTCACACTAGACCCTTGTCCTTTTTACCTTGACAATCCCCACTCCTGAGCTGCTCATCACTACTGGAAAGAATCCTTTCACCAGGATACAGGCTCCGCTTGAAGTTCATGTCATCTTTACCCTCACCCATATGTGATCATCTATCAATTACCCTCCAAAATCTTTGTCTTTGCAACTGCACCTCTGACCATGCTCCTCGGACACTCTGTTTACCTGTCACTATTTTTTAAATTCTCCTTCCCATGGCACTGAAAGCTCCTTCAGGTTTATATATATTCTATGTTCAGGTGCTTTTCCAGTTTCTATCCCAAGCACTCCTCTTTCCCTCTCTATACTCATTCCCTGGGTAACTGCAGCAATTATCTCCTTCATGGAACAGTGGAAGTCCACATACCTTGTACAGAATTTTGGCCCTCATGACTAGTTGTAGGACCTTAGACAAGTTAATTAACTTCAGCCCTAGTTTACTTTTCTCTGAAAAGGGGGTAACAGCTATCTACCTCACAGGGCTGCTGTGAACATTAAATGAGGTGACACAAAAAATGTACCCAGCAGTGCCTGGAACATAGTAGAGCTGCCTACGTTCCAGCCCTGGTCTCTCCTGGGACACCACACCTTCGCTTCTGATTATGGGAGAGACATTTCTAGCCTAATGCCTTCCCAAGACCTCACATCTGGCCCACTCAAGACCAAACTTAGCATCTTCTCCCTCTTGCAGTTTCCTGTCTTAATAACACCCTAATAGCTCAAGCTGGGAATCCTAGGTATGTTCACTCCATCATTTCCCTCACTCTTTACATCTAATTAGTCCTTGCACTGTCTTGTACTTCTGTCCCACTGCTGTAATTCAGGCCTCTTACCAGGACAATTTAGAACATCTTCCTAACTGTTATCTCTCCCACCTAGAGCAGACAGATCCCTGTGCTGATAAAATAGTCTTTCTCAAAAAGGGATCTCACCATGTCATTTCTCTGCTTAAAATTTCCTGTGTCTTCTCCCTGGTAACTATGGAATAAAGCCTAAACTCCTAGGTGAGGCAGTAAAGGCCCTTAACAATTGCACTTCATCTCCCACTATATGCATTCCTTCAACTTCTCTGAATTATCCATTATTTCCAGAACTCAAAATGCTTTTTCTTCCCTCTGTAGCTTTGCTTAAATTACTCCCTCTCTCCAATCCAACACCAGTCCTACCTGTCTAAACCTCACTCGTTCTTAAAGACCCAGAACAAACACCATTTTTTCACACAAATCCTTCCCTAATCTCCTACTCAGAATTAATATCTCCCTTCTCTGTATTTGCAGAACATTCTTCTTCTAACTCTATAATGGCATGTACCATAACCTATTTTATACTTCAATCTGTAGTTTATACATTGGGCGCCGCTGCCAGTGCCTCGAGAACAACGGAGATGACGTGTTACTCATTGTTGAAGTCCACTGCCTAGAACTCTGTAGCTCTCATAGATGTTTGTTTGTTAAACCAAACAGAATAATTACATGAGTCTATCATCCAGAATGCAGCCCTACAGCACTTTAAAAAGTAACTAAACAGACACTTCCTCAACCAATGATCAAATGTATCATCACAAATAACAGGGCAAATGGACACGATGTGCCGTGCTGTGACAAAGGCATGATGTACTCTTAGTATCTTACCAAAAACATTTAACGTGGATTTAATCGTGAGGAAACAACCAGATAAAATTGTGGGACACTTAGCACTGCAACTAGCCTGGACTCTCCAAAAACGTCAACAAGTAACTCTCCCCCACAACCTAGTTTTCCACCCAACAGAAAGGCTATGACACTGTTGTACATTGAAGATCAAAGAGAAATAGCAACCAAGTGAAGTGTGATCCTTGACTGGATCCTGGATTAAAAAGAAAAAGCCTTCTGAAGAACATCACAGTCACCGACGAGGGAAATGTAACTATGAGATTAATGCTACACGTTAAGTATAGTTCATGGACCTATGTGATCTGCAAACATACTGATGTGGTAGATAAGTACAAAAACTGAGAGTAAACATTTAGAAACTTTCATAGAAATGTGACAAAGTAATTTTATGTCTGTTAAATCTAACAGTATAATTTTTATATATGTTATTTAGTTTACTTTTCTAGCTATTCATTTTATTGTAGTTTTAAAAGTGTCAGTGATGGACTGGAAATTTGAAAACAGATCCGCTACTACAGATAGCTTGAGAAGTACTCTATTAGAGAACAATACTGTACCACTCTTAAATTTTCTGAGTGATTACTTATATTGTGGTTATGTTGGCGATGAAAGCTAAAGCATTCTGTTTAGGTTGAAGTATCATGATGCCTACGAAATCAGTGAAAAAAATTTAAATAAACATGTATATGTAGAGGAAAAATTAACTAGACTTTTAAATTCATAAAATGGATACCTGTTAATTTATAAAGGGTGCATATGCTATCTTCTCATAGCTCTACTACAGGGAAAACCTTTTTCCCACCTGAAACCCACCTTCTGAAAACCACATTTTATTAGCACTCAGAATAAGTAAAGATGTAGGAGACATCAGTGTCTATCAAAAACTAACTAGACTGCAGACCAGTCCTTACAGACAGTACTTGCATGTGCTTTCCCCTTGTCTGTGAGTGTGGACGGAGGAGATACTCTGTCTGCAGGGGTGGTGCTCCAAGAAGCTCTTTGGTAAATTGAAATCCATGAAGAGCTCTGGATTTACAAGTTAACATTTCAAAAAAACAACAACTCATGGGGGTTAGGGGAGAGCCAATTACAATGCAATCAGCGGTCCCAACTGCAGGCTATTATATATTATACTTCCCCTTTCCAACTCTTGTCATCTTAACTGGTGCACACATTCTTTTTGCTTATTTGGTTACTTAAATTAATTACTCTAACTAGTTGCAGGGGTTAAAAAAAAAGTGTTCTATGTTTCAAAAGCTCCCTTATAAAAGCATCAAAATGTACCTTCCCAGGATGCTCTAATGACCTGTTACTGGGTATCCTGAACTCAAGCTGGACCCCAGCTCGTCACTGTCTTCAGAAAAATGCAAACTATTACCGTTGAACCTTTGCCATCTGGGCAGTCTAGAGGGGGAAAAAAGTAAAAGTCTTCCTAAAACTGAAAGAAAACTGTCTGAGGACTTCACCTCTTACTAATTCAGAGAAAACAGCTATCCTGAAATAGCTGTCTGCGCATAATTTAATTTATGTGTCCATTCAAGAGCCTTCAAAATTCCACTAACCTATTTGACTCAATTTCTTATGGAAGGGATTCCGTACAATTACAAGCATATATCACATGACTTGGCAAAAGACAATTTGGTAAAAATCCTGAAATGGACACCAAATTAAAAAAAGAAAACTGAGACAGCAATTGATGCTTGTAGAAAAAATGATGATGCTGTACTGAGAGTGACTGCAGGTAGGAGCAGATGGCAATAACTCGCTTAATGGCACTGCGTACTGCATACCATGACACACTCTCACAGATGCACATCACCAATTTCTAAAACAACATCTCAGGGTAATGCAACCCGGTGCAAGACTTTTTATGACAAAATCAATGTATCATCACCATAAGCAGCAAGAACATACAAATCATGTAAGAAGCTAAAATTGTATTTAAAGACAAACTCACTTGGTCAAAAATAAGGCAAGAAAAAGAAAGGGAGAATAAAACAAACCTTTTCCATTATGAAGGTTCAGTCTGTGGTTTTGGTTTTTGTTTTAAATTTGGAGCCTTTGAAACTCACATAACTTACTTCATTTTCAAATTTTTGTGAATGTTAATTTCTCAGTTACTAGTTTTGTTTTGTTTTTTAATCTTTTCTGAAGAAGAAAAGAAACAACTGCTTTTTAATACTTACCAGGAGATAGGAGAAAAAACTGTCAGCTTTTTAAACCTGGCAGTAAAGGCACTTTCTGATGAGTGTGCGATCTGAGTTTCAAATAAAGTCATATCAAAATTAAGCATCACATCAAATCAATCTTTATTTTCCACTTGAGACCTACATTAACCTAGAAACTATGTTTTATTGGTAAGTATGCATGCCATGCCAAAAAATAAGATGGCCTTTTATAAACAAGTAGGAATAAACCAGGCCTACACACCACTTGGATATGGCTAATCCAAACAAAGTCGACTGCAAGCAGGGATCAGAGGAATGGTGTTAAGAGGACACTGCCACACTCTGGATTAAGTTCTGGAGTCGATATTATGAAATGCCATGTTCTTATTGATGCTATAAATGACACTTTATCCACTTGAAACACGTTTTTTTCAAAACCTAAACTCTTTACTTTTGTATTAACTGAGGCCATCAGACTACATTCCAGTCTTAGCAATGAAATCGTGTTCTATCAGTCTGTTTAGATTTGACTGGCTTGTTTTTGTATTTCTGATTTGAGAGTTAAACAGCAGCTCCCCTCTAGAAATGATAGCCCAACACTGAAATACAGAGGCAAGTGAAACTGAGTTACATCTGCTAGGTGAAACCATAAAAAGCAGGAAAATCAGCATGCTTGACTCTCGGGGTTCCTAAATAATCTTAATCATGTCAGAACATCTCAAATCCTGTTCCTTCAAGGGCATATCACCACTCTACATTTAACTCCCTTTTTTGGGCCATCATTTTGAAGAGACTGCTTGACCTAAATGACAGGAACTCAGGCCAACTCTGAGAAGCCAAGATATTCTAGTAGAAGCAGGTTTTTCACTGCTCCACTTTCTTTATGCTGGTTATTCACTACCAGGGACCGGGCAACGCCGTGGCTCAGAAATAATCTGACTGGGAATATGATTACTTTTTTCTTGGATTTGGTCCCTATTTTTTGACATTAGTGGTGTCATTTCCCAATGTCTTCTTTTGTTCCCCGCTGACATTCTCAGACATAGCATTTCATTCACACATATTGCATCTGCAGAGTAAGATCCCGTGACATGTTTGGGGACAACACTAGAATTCCCTGAAGTGGCTGCTGATATCCTGCAGCAAACCAATTTTTCATTAGAACTGCCACCAGGAAACAGGAGAGCAGCTCCGACATTGCTGGATTGGTCTTCACGGCACAGCAGGAGGGAAGCACCTTGTACACACGCAGTGGGTGGCAGCGCTCACTAGGCACAGGCACCTCGTACACACACAGTGGGTGGCAGGGCTCACCAGGCACGGGCACCTCGTACACACGCAGTGGGTGGCAGCGCTCACCAGGCACGGGCACCTCGTACACACGCAGTGGGTGGCAGCGCTCACCAGGCACGGGCACCTCGTACACACGCAGTGGGTGGCAGCGCTCACCAGGCACGGGCACCTCGTACACACGCAGTGGGTGGCAGCGCTCACCAGGCACGGGCACCTCGTACACACGCAGTGGGTGGCAGCGTTCACCAGGCACGGGCACCTTGTACACACGCAGTGGGTGGCAGCGCTCACCAGGCACGGGCACTGCTGCTGTCTCTTAAAGCAGGTCCTCGACATAACTGGCTCCCACTTGCACTTTGTGTGCTCCCCTTGTATCTAACACCATCTGAGGATCTAGAATATAAAATATTATCCTCTGTGGTCCTATTTACCTCCAGAAGTTACGAAATGTCTCAAATATGAACATGACTCCTGGCTGCCTATACTTTAAGTCATCTCTTGGGACCTGCACCAAGTATACTTGTTTTGAATGCTGACACGCTAAACCCAGCATAGCTGTAACTGAAAAACATTATCCCTAAACTAAGCATTTCAAATACACAAAAGGGACCATTAGATAGATTTTTTAAAAATACCTTCACCAAATTTTAAACTATTAACAAGTATACACCACCACCTCCATCAGTATGGTGAATCTGTGAATGGTATCCTTCTGGGCCAAGTATCACAGAAGGGCCACAGAAAGTAGTCAGAAGACAGAGACCTTCGTCTTCTTGAGCTCACATTTCAACAATTCCTGAGGAGGGGAAGAACCATTTACTTTGGAAGGGGAAAAAAAGCACCTCAAGAATAGAAAATGCAGGCATCAAACTAAATGGGAATGAAAAAGATCTGTGTGCACGTATGGAGTATTCTAGTGAAACAGGTAACTGTAAGTCAACGATATCTATTTTTAAAAGACACACAATGCTGTAATGAGACAAAGGAGAGAATGACATAAAAGAACTAAAAGAACTCCTTCATTTGAATAAATCTAAATATTATCATAAATACAAAATAAAACATACACATTACAGCATAAAATGAAAAAAAAAAGAACTAAAAGTTCATCATGTGCATGTATGATTCTGGAATTTCCCTATCATAGAACAAAACCATGTTCTGTTAGTTTCTATGAAGAGTCTATCTAGGCTGAGGTCTCACACCCTGGATGATATGTGGGCAATCAGGAGAAATAACAAAAATAGTAAGAGAAAAGATCAGACAATAAGCAGGGAAAGTTAAAGGAATTTACACTAGTCTGGAAAGGAAATTCATTTAGAAAAGGACACAATGTAAACTGAAGCATCTGTTTCCCAGCCTTCTATAAAGTTAGATGGGCCGGCAGAGGGTGGGGGCTGATGGGTAATTACTCAGGTCCCTCCCACTTTGAACAACTTGTGATTCTGTCTTGTACAAGACTATTTTGTACAGAGTAAGAAGCCCTAAGCAGACAGAATTTAGGCAACATGTTGAAACTAGACTAACAGTTGGGAAGCACCCAAATAATTCGTTTCCAAAAACAGGTGAAGAAATTAAGCAATGAAAAAGCACTTTTATGGAAGGAGATTGCTCTTTTTCTAGAAAGGGTTAGGTCAGCAGTCCCAAAATTGTGTAATGAGAAATAGTGGTGTCCTTTGAGATATGAAATAGTGTGTTCCTGGAAAAATTGTTAATAAATTTGCCAAATGCCAAGTTAAATACAGTTAAACAATTTTTTTTTTACTATAGAATTTGAACCTTTAATTGCTAATGTGCAGTAAGTATCTCTGAGAGGCAGAGAGTGTGTAGCATTTCTTAAATTTTTCTAATTACAAAATGTGTTTTTCATGGGGAAACCTGTTAACATCTTGGAACACTAATGTTCCAAGGGCCATAGTTTGGGAAATACTGGTTTAGGTGCAACTGAAGGTGACAGCAAGGAAAGGACAGTGTTTGGGGATGTCTCCCAACTGCACGATTTTATACGTTGGGCCACATGAAATGCTGATCCACTTTCTTTCTCCTCCTCTTTTATGCCTTATCCAGGTATAAATCTACCTCCCATTAAGTTATTATTTTCTCTGATTTTCCTAATTCTCCCACTTACTCATCTAGGCTATCAAAACCTTCCTTCCTTCCCTCCCTCTCTCCCTACTTCCCTGTTCCCCTCTTTTCTTCTCCTTTTTTACTGTTAGTAGTCTTCTTTCTTCCATAAAAGTGCTTTCCATTGCTCTGCACTTGTTAAGCAACATTACTTTCTTCCATTAAAAAATCCTTGTCATTACTTTTCACTGAATATTAAGTTTCTCTCCAATGGAACCACCTCGTTCGGATTCTCTTCCATATTTTTCCTCTAGACTTTGTTTACGTGCCTAAGACTTTGGAGACTTCTCTAACGCTGAACCTGCTATTCTGATGATTCTTTCATTTCCCTTTTTTCCTACCATAATGACTCCCTATCTCTAGACTAGTCTATGAAGCTGTCATCCCTTACTACTGAACATCCTTTCCAATAAGTAACTCCTCACAGGAAGTCACTCAAGATGAGTACTATGCTATGCTCCTCCATCCTTGCTTCTTAATCTTGTCACTATTGTAATAGATACTACTCACCAGCTATGCAGTGGTGATCTAGACACTATGAAAGTGAGTATATATTGTTTACCCACAAGGAGTTTTCTCTGAAAGAATTAACACTGGTGTGGGTATGTTGCAGGAAGAATTTTTTTCTCAGGCACATGTATAAGTTTTATTTTTAAAAACTTTTCTCCATCTCCTACTAGAGTGCAATATGCCACAGATTTTTTAAAAAGGGATCTTCTCATGTCTTATCACCATGGAGCTTCCTCTTTGCCCAAACTTACTATGTCCCCTTCACTCAGGCAGGTGACCAATTCAGTTGGTTTTTACGTAAAAGTCAAATTCTTGAAGTAGATCCCACTTTTTATCCCGTTTTAGCATTTAGCATTAAGCCCTTCCATGACAGTAGATAAAATTAATAGACACGTCATCCTCCTGATAAGACAATAATAAAACCCTCCTCATCTGTAGTTCTGTGATACAAAATAATCTTTTTATCTGAGAAGAAGGTATTCTCTGATATCTTGAGAACTTTTTTTTTTTTGGTTGGCTCCCTGAGCAGGATCGAACCCAGGCTGCAGTGTAGAGAGTGCTGAAGTCTAGCCACTAGACCATCAGGGAATGCCCTGGTATCTTGAGAACTTTCCGATTTGATTAATTATATTTTCCTTATAATCTCAATTTGTTTTTTCTTTTACATTTTCATTTTGATATAATTTCCAATTTACAAAACCATTGTAAGAATGGCACAGATTCCCCAAAAGTTAACTTGGCTAAGTTTTATTCTGTTCTCTTTCTCCCTATGACACATGCATACACACACACTTTTTTATCCTGAACCATTTGAAAGTTGCAGGCACAATATGCCTTTACTGCTATTTTGCAAACAAAGAAACAAACAGACAGACAGACAAGACCAATAAGATGGATTCAGGGACCAATGTGTTGGTGAAGCAAGTATAGGTGATGGGCATACAACTGTCTGGGTGCTTAAAAAATTCTTTCAGTTTTTATTGTATGTTGTACGCCTGAAACCTATGTAATCCTTGCTAACAGATGTCACCCCAATAAGTCTAACAATAAAAATGAATTTAAAAAAATTTTTTATTGTATGTTTGAAATTTTTTCATTATGAAATGTTAGGAGGAAAAAACCCCAGAAAATCAACATTGATATCATTATCTACAGACCTTATTCAAATAGATTCTGCCAATGTCCCCAAAATGTCCTTTAAAAGGAAGTCCCAGATCATGCCTTGTAAGTTACTTAAATGTATCCTGTTTTCTCTATTTCTCTGATGGGACGTCAGCTTCCTGGTTATTAATGATTATGTGAGAGACTTGGGCTAAGGATAAACCAAAATACCAGAATATCCACAACTCTGTTATATCTGGCTTTTAAATTGTCAGTCCTTTTGGAGTTAGATATATTTATATAATTTTGCCTTGATGAAGTTTTAAGATTAAATTCCACTAGAATGTTCTGAAAACACCCAAGCTCAGTGGCATGGAAATGTTTTTGTAAAGTACGTCTCGGAGAAAACTGCCCTGGACGGAAAACAGTTGCTGACAATCCATGACGTAACAGCACGTGTAAGATGCACAAAAGCTGACAATATGTGGACTGAAGAATGCCATTCCTATGTTTCATGATCCTTTGCAAAAACAGGTGTCAAGGTGATTTTTATTAATATAGCTCTTTTTGGCCCTTTAAAATAAAGCTAAGGAAAAGTATCGAGGGTTGTTTTCCCTTCTCAGAATAAAAATGTGGGAAAGCTGTAACTACCTCTCATATATCCCGCTTGCTCCTCAAACAAGTTTACATGGTAAACAGTCTCCATACTGAATGGCTGACTGCCTTTTATAATCTGAATTAGAAAATGCAAAAAAAAAAAATCCTTTAAAGTCAAACAGTGGAATTAACATATGAGCAGAGCTCCTGTGGGCATTTAAATCCATAATTAAAAAACCTGAGACATGTTGGCTTGGCAATGGTTATTGTCTAACGTGCACAGATAGCCAAAAGGTACTGAAATGCGACCTTCTGTCCCACATGACGCACTCACTCAGCAGAGGCAGCCTCGTGAGGAATGCTGAGAAGGCCTCACATCCTTAAATCCCTGGCCCCCCAAACGTCTTTCCCCCAGCACTGAAAAACACCCAGAGGTTCTGGGGTGAGAATGTGGAGTGTCTGGAACTCAGAAATCTCTGCTTTTGCTAGCATGCAACATTTCTGTGCAGGAAAAGGAATCCTTTTCTGAAAAATTAAAAGTCTTGAGAGTAGGAACACATGCACATACGCACGCAAATCATCATTCCTATCTGATGTGTGAGAGCAGAGCACACAGCACGGCAATCTAGCTACGAGCCTCCCAGATTATAAATAGGCTGCCAATCTAAGCAGCAGCTGTCTCACATCGCTCTTCTTTTCCTCCTTGATTTTATTACATTTCAAAGATGATGCACAGATTTCTAAGTTTTCTCTGTGCTAACAGGTACAACGTGCACAGGCCAAGGATATTTGTTTTTAAGATTATTCACATCAAACAATATTCCATGCTAATCTGCCATTGTTTACCTTATTTATACATGTATAAAGGGTTTAACAGGTTTGCACTCCTGCATTTTCTGTTATAAATTAGGCCCTCAGTATTATAATTCTGCACTCAATCGCAGTCAACCAAGAAATTGCCTTTATAAAGGCAACTGAGCACCCTGCCCTTTCTGGGCTTGGAAAACAGTACTCCCTACACCTGAATGCAGACGCCCGCACAGGAAACACACAAAATACAATGCAATGTGATGAAGTCTTTAATGCATACAACTCTTTCAAGAATGAAGCAAACCAATCAACTAAATGTACTGCTTAAGATCTTACCCAAATGCTAATGACATAACCGATTCCGCTTCCATCACATGAGGACTAACAGCCAAAGCTATGAAGAGACATCCTTTGTTCCCATATGGAAAAGCTACCTCCGCAGAAATCGGTATTCTGCGGACACCTTTTAAAAAATGATTCCTATTTTCTCTTTATCCTATTTTCAGCATATAATTCACATTGGGATGATACTTAATAAGCAAAGTAGCCAGTACGTTGCTTCCTTATTTATAGTACATACATTAAGAATTCTTATTTGGCTATAAGGAATTCATTTCACTTCAGCCTAATAACACAAATGGGATGACATGTATCACAATTGTAATTATTTAAAAGGCTGGTAGTTAATGCTCTAAATGCTTGAGTTGAAAATTTCTGGGGACAAATTTTTTTTGAAGGATGAGCTGTGAGGGATACAACAAAAAAAAGGATTTGAAAAAGTTGTCTTGCCCCAAAACTACACTTGTATTCTTATTAATTATTCTGAAAACTTCAGCTATATTATGGTATTTGTTTGGTGTCAGAATGCAAAATTATTTCAATTTTCAAGTATATGCACACACAGTTGTCCCTTAACTTTTTTTTTTTTTTTTTTGTGGTTCCCTGACTGGGAACTGAGCCCAGGCCATGGCGGTTGAGAGTGCCAAATCCTAGCCACTAGGCCATCAGGGAACCCCCTGTCCCTTAACTTTTAACTGAAAAGTCCTGGTTCTTCTGGAACAATCTCACACTAATTTCTATAAAAATAATAATACTGCATATCAAAATATTAACAGTTGAATGCTGACCTTATTGGTAATTTTTGCTTTGCTGAATTAGTTTAAGGTTTTACAATACAGTAGATTATTGACATAATTAGAATAATCATTATACTGTTTACTTATTTTGGAGGAAAAACATTTTTCCTTCTTCATACTTTAAGGTTTCCTGATTCGGTGGCAATGCTCCCATTAAAGTCTGTATGTTAAAATACTTTACACTTTAAAGGTTTTCCTTTTAAAGGTGTTTTTAATTTTTCATTGAAGTATATATTACTACACCCCTGAGGGGCACACAAACACAGGATGACTAGAGATTTTGGACACACTGCCAATCCTTTTGGATTTCCAAATTAAGCCAAAATCTAATGTTGGTACAGTCATGTTTTATTAATTTGAACTTTACCTTTTCAAAACAAAACATGGCTTCTAAAAGCGTAGTACCTGCCATCATGGGCTAAACTTTCAGGAGATGAAGGAGCTAACTCAGGAAGTCAATGGTAACTTCTTGTCCCATAATTTTTGGCAATTCTTTTGCACTTAGTGTTCTGAGATGTTCTTTCACTGATTAAATTCCACTTGATACTTATTGAGTTTTACCAAGTCTTAACAATTACTTGAGTTGAATTTTTCCTCATATAATAGGTTCTCAAAACAATATTCTATTCTATTTTAGAGGCCCAATTAAGTGACTGTTTTGAAAACTGACTGTTTTTACCCTTTGAGTTTAAGGTTCAAAAAATTCTTCAGTCTTCACTGTTAAACTCTATTTCCTTAAATGTGACCTAAAAATGTAGCAATACATCCTATGTCATTTCCACTAGAATGCTTTTAGGTAAAAGTATTTCAACTTTACTCCACCTTACCTATCCTACAGTTACATAGTAAAAATAACAACAGAGGCATAAAAAAAAATAAAAATGTGAATCCCTAAATTGGGAGAGGGAGGTGGATAAAATATTCTTTATTTATGAAAGTGTTTTAAGGACTGGTTCTTTGGATGGTGTTTTATAACTTCATTTGATAATTATGCTTCTCACTGAAATTTATTCTAGAAACTGAAATGTAATGCAAAGAAGTCCTGACATATACAGCCAATACAGTAGGTTGTTATTCATTACAGGCTTTGGACAAAGAATCAACACTAAACAATAGCGCAAACTGCTGACTCTATCTGGAGAACATCTTGCTAATACATTAAAAGCTATTGCTACTTTAGAATCCCAGCCTCTGAAAAGAACTATCCAGAGAATATGAACAAGCTACATTTTTTGTTTCTATTCTTTAAGTGAGTGTCAAACAACCAAATATTATTTTTCTCTCCATAAGCTCTCCTCCTCCAATCAAGAATGCTTCTTTCATTGTAAGAGGACACTGCACAAGCTTTCATTCTAATCACGTGACTTGCCCAGGTTTTTAACGTTTGTCTAACCACACCATCATGAGATTCTTCTTTGAACCAGTGGGGACTAAAATCTGATTTCAATAGCATTAAAAAAAATAATAAACTGGGAGTTTCCTGGTGGTGTAGTGGCTAGGCTTCAGTGCTCTCAACGCCATGGCTTGGGTTTGATTCGAGCCAGGAAACTACCAAAAAAAAGAAAAAAAAAAAATCTGAAAAAAAAAACAACAACCCAAAATCTGAAAAGACACAATGGGGGAACTATGTTTTGGGCCTGTAATATATAAATAAGCTACTTTTCATTAGTCAACTACTCTGAATGCTACTGAAATGTAACTTTAAAACACCTTGAACACAAAACTCAGAAAATCTTTTAACCCTAAAATACATACTTTTAGATCTTTTAAAGAAACAACTTATATCATAATCAAAATAAAACCAATTTTCGCTAAATCTCACATTTGCATTCAAGCAATATTTCATGCTTTCATTGAACTATTTTTGCTTCTTTTTTAATTTGCAGTTTTCAGAACATCATTTCTTCTCAACAACAGTGTGTGCATGTCTGCGTGTTTCCTTAAGCAATTTCTACAATTTTGGGGTGGGCTGGGAGGACTAAACAGAAAAAAATGCTGATTTCAGAACAGTAATATCTATCTACATTTGCTCACAAGTAAATAAATATTTCACATAGCAATGCAGAATCATACGGAGCTAGAGACTGTACCAGTGAGTGAAGTTCATGTATAAGGGAGCACTTAGTAAAGAAGTGCTCCCACACTCAAAGTCTCACTGCTATCTTTCATTTCTCCTTCTGCCTTGTGGCCCAGCTTCAATCAATTCCTCATCCTGCCTCTGCAGTGCTGCTCAGTCCAACCTCTCCTCATACCTCCTGCCCCTTACCTGTGTCAGAAACAATTTCCTTACCCCTAAACTGCAATAATATGATTCTAACAGTACTTAGGCACCTCATTTCTCCGTTTTCATAGTGTTGCCAGATTAATTTCAGGAAAGCTTAACTCCAATTATGTCATTTCCTTGGCTAAACCAACCAACCAACCAACCAAACAGCAAAGAACCATGGACTACTATAGTTGGAAGGGGTGCTGGTGGTCTCTCAAACCATCTGCTGAGAAGGAGGGGAAAGGGAAGGGAATGGGGCTGAAGCCTAGAAAGAGGAACCCAAAGAAAGTCCACAGGATCTGATGAAGTGGAGATCTGGCAGGATTTAACCTAATTGTTCATGCAGACTGCACAAATTCATTATCTTTCTAAAAAGTTCATAATAAACACATGCATGACAAGGCAGTATATATTGTAAACTGTTTCATTAGCAGATTCTCTTCTCTTTAGATTAACAGGCAGGTCAAATCAAAAGGGTTTGGCTGGGACTCTTCCTCTGGTTTGTCTGTAAGGCCTAACAGTGACTGGAAAAGAATGCAATAATCTTCTTTTTTCCAGAGACTTTAGTAACATTGTACTCAAAAGCTAGAATTATCCTTAAGTATTCAGGAGTGACACTTACCCAGAGACTATGGAAATGGGTTAAGACATAAATGCTTGATTAAAATTAGCAGAACCATTATAAGTCCAAGGTCCCAAAGTTACCCAATCTTTCCTAATGCATTATCATTTTTTCCCTCTCTTCCACACCAAAATGAGAACCATAGTTCTATTAGCCAATGGCTTAAATCACAGTCAAAGCCCAAATTTTAAGAGCTGCTTTAAAAAGAAAATTGTCCTAATTTATACAGTTCTCAAAAGTAAAGACACCAGAGTTTGGCTCAGATAAGTGTAAAGTAACATCCAGTGTCCTTAGGATCCTATTACACAAAATGATGCCAATTTCTTAAAAAGGGAATATCCTTATATTTTCCTGTTCACAAATATACAACAATTTCATTAAAATTTTTCAAAAAAATTAAAATATGTAGTCATTCCTCCACCTCAGAGGTAAGCACTGTTAACTGTTTGTTTATTCTTTGTGTTCTCCCAGTTTGATACAACACTTGGATGCAATACTGCACACTGTTCTGCCCTTCTGTTTACTTAAAAATATGTCATGAACATGCTTCCTCATCAATACATGTATCTACCTCTTCTTTTTAACAACTGCATTCATGACTGCACCATACTTTATGTAACCAATCCACTACAATGAATGTTGTCTTCAATTTTCCACTACTATAAGAGAAAAAGGTTCAGTGAACATGCTTATAAATGTATCTTTATTCAATACTTGAATCTTTCCTGAGAATAAATTCTTATAAGTTACGTTGCTGGGTTAAAGAATGGGCCAATTTAGCCCATTTCTCGTTTAGAAAAAAAAGAGTGCAGCTCGCTGCCACGTTCATTTAATTTTACATAAACACGGTTTTCAACGTGAAAATAAAATACAAAAATGTTCTTGGAATTATTTCTAAAAAGAACTTGTCTCTAAGCCTACTGTAACAGGAATATATATGATGATCAGTATTTAATAATATTTTTTCGTGTGGTAAATTTCAAAACATAGAACTTTGGGGGTAAGGTTAGGACTGTAATCTGCAAGTCTTCTTGGGGTAAACGCTGCAGCCTCAAGTTCTGCCGTTGCGTATTCTCGGGGTAAATGTGAAATGGGTTAAAATTTAGATTCCTTTTCCAAAACTCCTCTCCGTCAACAGAGGGTGAATTGCCCATTTCTCTATCCCTTCCAAGTATGTGGACTTGACAATCTTCAAAGTTTTTCACCAATTTGACAAAAAATATTTCACTATTGTTCTAACTTGTAATTCTTCTATTAGTGAAATTGAGTGTCATTTCATATTTACTGGCTATTAATAACTTCAATATGGCCAATGATTTAAATAAGAATATGAAGTGTACGTGTATGTATTAATGTATATGTATGTACATACAATGCTAATAAAGAGGCTATTACCAGTATCTTTGCTTCCCTGTGAGCTCCTCTCCAATTGCCATCTCTCTCCTTCTGCCCAAGAGGTGGTTATTATGCTAACATTTTTTCATCATTTCTTTTTTTCCTTTATAGCTTTACTACTTCTATAATAATCTTATACAATGCTTTATTAGTTTTTATGTATTCTACTATGATTTATATTTTGCCCAATATTGTGAAATTCTCCATGTTGATACATACACCTATAGTTTCACGTTTTGTAAAAATTAATAATACAGTATTCCACTGTGGGAATTTACCATAATTTATCTATTCTGTCAAAGGACCTCTAGATTGGTTCCATTTCCTGTTCTTATTAACAAGGCTGCTGTGAATATTTTGCATAAGAGTGTCTCTAGAGTTGCACTGATCCATACAGCATCCCCTAGCCACATACAGCAACTACTGAGCACTTCAAATGTGACTACTATAAATCGCCATGTGTTGTAAGTACAAAGGAATGTAAAACATCTCATTGGTCATTTTTAGTACTGGTTATATGTTGAAATTATAACATTTTAAATACATTTATATCTGAATAAAATTTATATCTAATAAAATTTAATAAACTATGTAATTAAAATGATATAATTAGAATTAATTTCGGGGGTTCCCTGGTGGTATAGTGGCTAGGCTTTGGCACTCTCAACACTGCAGCCAGAGTTCGATTCCCAGCCAGGGAACCACCCCCAAAAAAAAGAAAAGAAAAAAAGAATTTCATTTGTTTACTTTTTTGTAATGTGGCTACTAGAAAATCTGAAATTACAGATGTGGCTTGTGTTCTATTTCTATTGGACAGTGCTGCCCTAGGATTAGAACTGGTGGGTCATAACATAGCTTCAGATTTGTATGTGGGTAGTTCCCTGGCTGGGAATCGAACCCAGGATAGCTTCAGATTTGGTATAACACTCAAAACTGTTTTCCAGAGTGGTCAAACCATTCTACATTCCATCCAGCAGTATACATGGTTTCTTGCTGCTGTAGGCTTGCCAATAGTTGTTGGATATTTTAATTTTTGCCAAATGGCAGAAACAAAGTGGTATCTCTTAGTGGCTTTAAATCTTATTTCCCTAATTACTAATAAGGCCGATCAACTTTCAGAGAGTAATCCACTGATGTTTTCTTTTTCTGTGACATCAACTAACAGTATTTTTACCTCTTTTGTGAATTGCCTATTAATGTCCATTGCTTACTTTTCCCTTGGGATGCTCATCCTTTAGAGATTTGTACCAACTCTTTATATATGAGACTAACTGTCCTTTGTCAGAAACGTGTTAACATTTTTTTGAGTTTTTTATTGCTGTTCCTGCAATTTTGTTTTTACTGCCTTTGCCTTAAAGAAGGATTTTCTTCTTTTTTTTCCCCTCTTATGTTATTAAGTCTTTCCTTGTATGGTTTCTGATCTTATCATGCTTCTACACCAAGATTTTTTTTTTTTAAAAAAAAACCTCCTTTCTTCAAGCATTTTTATAATTTTCTATTTCATCTGTAATCTACCTTAAATCTATTTTTTTTAGTATGATGTGAAATAGAGGCAAGAACACACAAAAATTAGGGTGACCATCTACCTTATCACAAGTCCCTCAGTGGCTATAGCTGTGCCACTACTCACTTCCTTTCTTCCCATCATCACCAGCCCTGCAGTGCACACACTTACACACATATGAACCCACAGAAACCAACATGTAGTTGGTGTGGGAGCTTCCACTACCCAGTCTCCTTGGACCTGGTGACTGCACTAGGACTTAGATGCGGATGATGGGCCCGCATGTGACCCAAGTCACACAAATCAAAGTATTTCCTCAGGGCTTTTCAACATGGTCATAAGGCTTGAGAACACTTTTCTTTGGAAGGTGACAAAGTTTTGAGCCTGGAAACTGCTGGAGGCTACATGTTCTGCCACATTAAGTTAGTCTACAGTAGAAGACAATGAAGCTGAGAATGTAAGATGTTAAGAGAAACAGTATTTTAGCAGCTTTCCAGTCTGTGAGGGCTGAAGAGTTTGTTGTTTCTTGCTTTCCTGAAGGAAGCTTAGCTGTTCAGCTTCCTTCCTTTCCATGATCTCTTAAAATCCTTGCAGTAAGTCCTCTCTTTTTTGGCTTCAGCTAGTTTGAGTTGGGTTTGTAATTTACAATCAAAACGGTTCTGACTAGTGTTGGAGTCTCATTCAACATTTTTCCTAAAGTGGGTAGTGAATTGTTCTAACATCATTTATTAAATAACCCATCTGTCCTTATATGAAAGTTTCCTTTGAGTTTGTTTCATTCTATTGATCTGTTTTTATCCTGCCAGCATCATGCTGTTTCACCTATTTCAACTTTCTATCTTTTGATTCTGGCAGTTAATTCATTCGCTACCCATATATTGTTTTAATATTTTTATTGTTAGACTTAATGGGGTGACATTAGTTATCAAAAGTTACATAGGTTCCAGGTGTAAAATTCTACAGTGCACCGTCTATCTGTTGCATTATTCACTACCCATATCTGTTGAATATATGACACTGTACTAGGCACAGAGAATATCTTCTTGAATAAAAAAATGACATCCTGACTCTCATGGAGTTTAAAACCCAGAAGCAAAAAAAAAAGGACAAATAAATCATTACAATAAAATACAATGAATATTAACTTAAAGGGAATAGGATGAACTAGGTGAACATCCAACAGTTGTGACCTACCCTGATGTAGATTCAGGGAAGGCAACGGAGGTGGTGCTTACATGGAGACTGGAAGGATGCATACTGAGTTCATCAAGATGGGTAGGACCTCCGATGGTAGAATGTGAGTTCAAAGGCACAAAGGATCAAGGTTCATTTAGTCAGTAAGAGATGCCCCCAAAATGGTGTTTGGAAGGACAGAAAGTACAGGTGAGTATCATACAGTTTTTTAAGTCATTTGGGGATTCTGGACTTGGTCCTAAGAGCAAAGATAAGACACTGAGGGGTATTCAGCCATGATTCAGATGTGCACATTTGAAGACTCACTCTAGCTACAATAATCGGAAGGGAGGAAGAGTGGAAGTAACGAGATCCACAAACAGGCTCTTTTAATAAGCCAGGCAAGAGATGACGATGGCACCAGCTAAAGCAGTGAGTACAGAAAGGAGAGTGATTTTAGAGCCACTGTACAGGAAGACCGGTGGGAATGAATAACTGAGCTCTGGAGATGAGCGAAACAATCAAGGATTCCTTTCAGAGTTAAGGATGACTTTCAGGTTTCTGGCTTGATTATAATAGTAGAGTGGTAACATTTACAGTAATAAGGGACATCATGAGAAACAAGTTAGAGAAAAGATAAGTTCAATTTGAGACATATTGAGTTTGAGGAGCCTGTGGGACACGCAAATGAAGTTGTTAGGAAGCAGCTGGACTACAGGCCTGGGCCAGAAATGTAGCCTTCTCCATTATTTTCTAAAGTTCCTTTGGCTACATTTGGGTGTGGAATCAATCTGTCAAAGTCCCCAAAATATCCACTGGAATTCTAAATGGAATAATATTAAATTTATAGATTTTGGGAGAACAAACATTTTTAAAACATTGAATCTTTCCATCCAGAATGAAGGTATAGATCCTCATTTATTCAAATCCTTTTATATCCCCTAAGTGAAGGTGAAAAGCATTCTATATTTCTTGTTAGGTTTATTTCTGGCCTTAACAGACAACTGTAAGGACTTGCCTTTCATTCTGAGGGCAATAAGGATAGTCAATTTTTGTTTTACTGATGAAATAATACCCTCTCGAGCCTCACTGAGAATACCAAGGACACATTTACAAAGTTATCTCCCGTTTTCTTGCACGTAGGGTGGGGAATCTGTTATGACTGCTCAGCTTCATTCCCTTTTCAAGCTGCTGATTCTCCTTCACCTAATCTGGTAATTTCTTCTCGTCTGCTTCTATTTGCAAATGAAGGTTTAACACGATCAATATATGTGTGGCCATGAAAGTCCAGGAAAAGGCTTTGTCCCAGGAAAAGTGAATGCATGGGGAACTCTGAGAACAGACACGTAAATACAGGGCCCAATGTGAGGAAGCCATTTATCATAATTTTTATTGTAATACTAATTCTCAGGAAGCATGCAAGGGTCAACATAGAGAGCTCTAACTTAAACCTAGAGACCCATACTCTAATAGTCACACTCTTCATATTATTTAATAATATCTTAAAGATCAGATAGGTACAGATTCAACTGTAGATCTCTAAAGACTGAATTCAGTTCTGTATTTCACTTCACCCTTCTCGGTATAAAGACAAAAGGTCAATATTATAAAGAGCAAACCAAAATTACAGATTACTATCAGCATCTCAGTCAAAACTGCACAATCTGCAGCTTTCTAGAGTCCTTGACTAAAGTCAGAGAAAATAATTTAAAAATTTCCCCATGATTAAATATATCTGCATGAATGAAAACTACTGAGTGCTTATCAATCTGTTTCCTTTTCTACATCTCCCAAGACTTCCAAGCAATACATCTATGAAAAAAAACCCCTCAAATAAGTTTACTATTATTTGATATGAACAGCATTTTGGGGGAAAAGAGATTAAGTCTTTTATAAGCCTAAAGCACATGTAACTGAAAATGTTCCAGTAGGAGAATTTAACCTTCCGAGTCTTTTTGTGCTGGCTTCTGAGTATGAACTGTGCCAGATATAACAGGGTTACTAGATGTGGTTTCTTCTCAACAACCTCTGGCAGTAATCCCAAGTGACTTTTCACTCTACTCTTGTATTTTAGTGAGTAGAACATAATACAAGTCACATAGGAAATGGAATTTCATTAACCATAAGGGTCCCCACACCTCAGTGGAGAATGGAGGAGGAGTGGAGGCCGGGTGGGGCAGTGGTGGAAATACCCAGTCTACAGTGATGATGCTACAACTTGTAGTATAAAAGGAAAATACACAGAATATTAAAAAGGTTTTTCTTTTAAAGGGATTCTTTAACTCCAAAACAATTTAGCAATAGAATTATAAGTAGAAGAGGCAATGTTTAAACAGTTATTTTTCCAAAGGTAGGGAGGGGTGAGGACTTGGGCTCTGTAGCCCCTGTACCAGCTAAGATGATTCTGAGAGCAAAATAGTTATATTACTCATTGTGGTATATTAGAAAATTAGGGCTTAGCGACTAATACAATCTAGAGTACAGAAAACAAGAGCGTGTGCTAGAGGACGGCATGAAGAAGTTCTGCTGGTAACGAACACTTGCTCATGATTCAACCTTAAAGTGTCTCGTACAAAACTGCACACTGTGGTGGGGAGTGGAGGATTCTGTATATGTTCAAGTTGAAACACCACTGCAATTTTTTCTTAAAGCTCTGAATCTCTGTCATGGATTGATTAAAAACCCAAGAATAGCTCCCCCCTTCCTCTTGGGTTAAATATAAATCTATCTATTCACCTTAGAAGTACAATGACAGAGCTCACAGTAGGATACTCTATACACACACAGACACACACACACACACACAGACACACACACACACACACACACACAGACACACACAGACACACACACACACACACACGCCCCATACACAAGATTAAGGTTCTTATTCCTGTCAGAGTAAAGATTTCCCAGGTTGGTCCCATCCTTTGTCAGTGTACTAGATTTGGACATACCTGTACACAATAAATAGGTCATTTGCGCTGACTTTTCATGGTGAAGATAATACAGTGAGCACTACATACATGTACTTCTTTCTTTCTTTTTTAAAACATATACAAAAATCCAACCTTCTTTTCTCCCTCTTTTCTCCATCACCTCCTTCCTCATTGCCCTCCAACACAATTTCAAACGCAGAAGCAGAACTGGTCATATTTTTTAATAACTGAATTTTCTCAACAGATACACAAACACATACAAATACACAGAAGTCACTAAAAAAGGGGAAAAAAAAGTCAGATAGAATGCACAAGCTTTTAACAAGTGAGGTCTTAGAAGGATTTGGGGTGTCTAAAGTACTATGTGGACAATGATTTGAGTGTTGTGGTTATTACTTCTGAGAATATATTTTTTGCCAACATAACACTAAACACACTGAAAATTGATTATTTTTTGGTTATGTGGGTCAAATTTATTTTGGAAATATTAACCAAGGGGTAAATCTGAAAGTCAGAAGTTCCTTCTCCTTGGTTTCAATTACAGGTAGACCAAGATTACCTATTTCTTTCTGGGGTAGCATAAGCTGCTTAGTGAAGTATATATGTCAAGATTCTGCCCAATTTGTTGCTTTACAAGCATGCCTAATACATGAAGACCTAGATTTAAAATAAATTAGGAAACATTTCTTATTATATTTATGACTTTTTATTTTGTAAAATTTCAAAAACAGAGTTCAAAGAATAGTACAATGATTCCTTAATAAAGCAAATATCTATATATCCTTCTGCCCTTCTCCAAATCATCACCTATCTTTCTTTTCCATGAATCATCTGAAAGGAGACAACATGACATTTAAGCCTTAAATATTAATACTTCAGTAGTAGGCATAAAGATATACCCCAGAATTCCTTAAAATTCTACACTCTGAGATCCCTGAGAACAGGATTAATCTAATTTGTTTTTTAAATACCGTAGGTTTATTTAAAATGGCATTTCTCCCACTATAGGTGATATGATCTGAGATTTAAAGAACAATCTGCTGGAACACAATTAATGTCTAAAGGAAGATAAGTAACTAATTCCTCAGAATTACCAGTTCAATAAAATTCTGGTTAGTTTTCAGGATGTCAGGCCACTAAATATAGTGCATATCACTTGGATAAAAGCAAACACGTCTTGGGCCTGTGGGAGGGCCACATGAACAATCATATTCCTGAACAGAGCATATGTCAGATTTGTACAGATACTGGAACCACACTTTCAGTTCACTGGACAAGTCTTTGGCCATTTTAAAGTGGAAGCCAGAATTTGACAATGATCAAGAAGATCCTAGAAGAAGCTATATTAGTATGTGTGACCAGTGCATTCTGGAAAAAGCCATCCCTTCCCGAGTTGGTACAGGGTAAAGTACAGGACGGGCCATGGGCACATTGTAAGGCGCACTGAAACCATTGACTCATTATTGCAAACCCTGGGTAACTGAAGGAAGACAGGCATAACATTTCTGCAGGACAAGCAACGTGAACCCTCTCAATCTCACCTCCATCCTGTGACTAAGACATGGTAGCCAGGAGCCCCAGGAGTTCTCTTTCTAGTATCTTCTATTACCCTAACCCTCCCTTTCTCATCCTACCTCCCTACCTCTCCTTTCCGTATATTTAAATTTTTAATTTTGTGAGGATAAAAAAATGGCATTCACTTTTTGAATGTCACTTGGGTCCCTTAGATGTAAGAAAACTCAATCAATATAAAGTACACTTTATATAATCATTAAGCTTTACAAATGATGTAGGAATAAGGTGCACAACCTAACAATGATCCAGTTTTATCCAAAACCTCTTTCAAAAGTTATATTCAAAGAGAGAAATAAAACAAATTTTTATGCAATTGTTGTACTTATTCTGAAATACCATGAATCTGAAGACACAGGCTACGACACTGGTCTACTCATAAATTGTTTTTCTCACATTAATCCTTTCTGGTTAACATACTACATTCTACATCCAGAAAAGCAAACAGAAAGGCAAGTAAAGCCCATATCATAGTCTATTAGCTATTAATATCCGCAATGCTCTTGCCTTCCACTGGCCTAGTGAAGCCTTGGCCCCTGAAGTGATAAAGATGAGCTCCGCCAAGCTATTCCCCAGCTCTAAGGCAGTATTAACACGTTACAAAGTGCCAAAAGGGCCATTAAAAAAAAAAACTGACCCACTTTTAGAAGTCAGCAGCTTTTTCCTTCTGGTGAAGTATGAATATTTAAATCAGGCAGACAAGTCAAGGAGCAAACATCCCATCCTGAATGCAATGTGTGCAGCTCCAGCTCCGAGCTGAAAGGATCCTGCTGTCAGATACCAACATGGAAATGAATGCTCGCGGACGACTCCAGAAGGGCAGTTCTCTAATCATTCTGCTGCCTTTCACACTTGAAGTTCCACATTTGGATGTGAGGGCAAAAAACAGTAAAGATGGATCACAGCAACCGCTTTAAATTATATACTTAATGATTTATATCAGGCATAATATAATTTAATTTGTAGTAAATCAAGCAAACTGAGGAAAGGTTAGGTTTGTGGTTAATAGCTGTAAATTTGTTTTTACCTTCATAATGTAGTAACAATGCATTAGAGGAGTCCTGCATTTGTGAGGATGGTAAACCCATCATAGTAAAATTGACTAGAATCAAATTTCAACCTAAGCACCACTGTTTAAATAAGATAAATAACAGCAACTGTCAATATAACGTAAGATACAGGAGAAATAACTGGAAAATAAATCAAACTACTATTCAAAAGCCTTCCTATATTACAGCTATAGGTTCCCTTCGGCTTTATTGAGAATATACTATTAAGCAATAAGTGGAAAAATAAATATCAGAAAATTCATATTAAGGTAAAATAGACGTCATTTCAAATTTTAGGGTCATCTGTTTCCACTCAAACTTATAACCTCCAACAGGAACCCCCAGTCTTTACATTGCCAGGGCCCCCTGGATTACTACCTCTCTTCCCCCTGACCACCCCCATTTGGATCTCACATCTTATCTTTCAAACAAACAGCATTTCCAAGTGACAGCCCATGTAACTTATCACAGGTAAATGTAGGATTTCTCTTATTCTTTCAGGCAACCCCAGATCAGGAAGCAGTTATAAATCGGTTTGCTTCTGTAACAGCTATCCAAACTCTTAAACATTAAACCTGTCCTCTCATTCACAAACATACTCATTTACGAGCCAACAGGCCAAGACTTCACAATTAGGAAACAAAAACCCTCTGGGGAGGAAAAAACCTTACTTCTTAACTAGGGAGGTGACGTCCTTCCACAAGACAGCAAACTGATTTAATAACCTGAAAATATTGTTGTAGTAAAACAAACAAACAAGCAAACAGGCCTATGAAACCTTATTTCCTCCTAATGCATTCCATTCAAAAGACAGGTACTGATCAAAGCTTTCTAAGCAAGTCTAGGTCTAGGCAGGCAACAGTGCAATAAATTAAAGCCTTCTCATACCAGGCCCTATCTCAACTATCTAATCTTAATTTCATTTGTTTCCCAACACTTTTCATAAAAACTTTTTAGCACACAGTAGATCTGATTAGAGATTACACACCATGTGCACTGACTGCTGCATCTCTGCCTTGCCTCACCTGATTCCGCTGATTTAGAATGCCTCCATTCTTTGTTGCCTTTCGGCCTCCAAGTCCCACCTGGGTTTCCAAGCCTTCCCTGCCTGCTCTCTTTTCTCATTATCTACACCACATACTATTAGGCACTGTCTCGTTCTGCTATATGTGTGTTTATTCCTTTCTCTCTACTGAAGATCATAAGCATCAGCATACGTACTAGATATTAACACAAAGGAGGGGCTGAAAAAACACTTCCTGGCTAATGATTTTATATAAAAATACAGAGCTGAAATTCATTGAGAGGAGCTAGGATGGGTGGAGAAAGAACAGAGACATTGCCTGCTTCAGCAACTGATTGTTTTCAAGACTTCACTGTTAACCCGCCTTGCTATATTTTGCCCAAGTAAGCAACCTGGGGATCCAAAAAAAAAAAAAAAAAATCAGAGTTTCTTAAATAAGCATTTTAGGTCCCAGTAAACAGAATCACAAGAATAATCCAAAGTACTACAAAGTATTTCAAAAAGAATAGTTGGAAACCAGGACTCGGTCTTTGCATGTTTCGTTAATGAAAATGGGCAGGGGCCTAACTTCAAAGGAAGTCACTGCCTGTTCTCTAAAACATGTAGGTTACTAGTTTTAGAAAGCCCTACTCCCTCCTTCTGTGAGCTCCCTAATCCCTTTATATTGCATGAAGCTATGGCAGCCCCATGTCTTAGGGGGAGAGTGGTCAAGGTTTACCTTCTTGGGATGTGGTCACTAGAGAAATGAGAAACTCCTCTTTGAGTCAGACTCAGTGGCCCATGAGTGCACCACTCTCTGTTTTTTTGCTCAAAGAGATAAAGCACCATATTAAAACTCAATACATTTTGGGAAGAAAAAGATAAAAACACAAAAAGGGTCTGTCTTATCTTCAGAAATGCAATTCTCAGCTTTGTGAGCTCTGGCATTCAGCTAGCCAGATTACCAAGCTTATTTAAAAGCTGAAGGCTTTACCCCCCAACTCCTTCTTTTGCTATTTTCAGGGTTTGTTTCTGTGAGTATGCCTGAGCTTGTATACATGTGCTTCACTCAATTCACACACATCAGTGAACAGCAGCAGCAGAAATCCAGGTCCACAGCAGGAGGTTTAATTAACTGTACACAGGACAGTGCCAACAGCACTGGGGCCATCTCTCCTGGGGCAGCACACCAACAAGGCTAATATGCAAGGGAAATCCACTTCTGGGCAGAAAAGTGTGTCCCCATCAAGTCTAATGAGAGGTCAACAAAACAAAAGAGAACTCTCACCCTGCAAAACAATCACAAAAACAACACCCAAACCAAAAAACTTTGCCAGGACAGTCTCAGCCAGAACCAAGGGCATCTCTTAACTCAGGGAAAAAGAAAAGTCAGAATTTAATGTTTTCCAGTGAATGGCTCAGGCTTCACTCTGCTATTGGGTTATTAGAAGCCACTCAAAGGCAATCTCATACACGCCCTTTCTAATCACTTTTACAAATTCCTCTCACATATATTCTCTGTCACAAGGTTGGTAATGGGATTAAGCCCTAAAACCAAAATAATATTAAATGATGATGGCACGGTGGTGAAGATCTAGGTTGTAGTTCACATGGCAAATGAGCTTTCTACATGGAAACATACTCTAGAACTCAACAGCTTGGAAGTCTGCCTTCACTCTATTAAGAGTGTCTGGACGAATAGAGTAGTTCCCAAAGACTCGTCAAGGATTTCTCATGTCTACACAGCAGGACACACATAGTGAATGTTCAAGCCAAAAGTATATATTCAGGAGTTCTAAATCGTTTTGTTTTTTTTTTGTTTTTTTGTTGTTTTTTTTTTGCCTATTTAGATCAAGGACGACACAGCCAGGTCAAAATAAACAGCTTTACCCTTATAAAGTTTACGCTGATCTAAAGAGGTTCAGAAGGGTTAGTCAAGCATTTTTTTCATGTTAACAAGTGACAAACTCACAGAGAATAAAGGTAATTGACCAAATAAATATTACTAGGGGCAAATAAATGAGCAATCAGTATAGTATAGACTCAATCTGAGATAAAGGCTTCAGGCAAGTTACTCTACCTCTCTGTACTCTAGCAACTCTGATATCAGTTCCCTATGTAACTCACAGGGATGCAGAGAGGATTAATTTGATGATGTCTGGAAAGTGCTTTGAGCTCCTTAGAGAAAAGTGATATAAGTGGTAATTATTACATCCCGCTGAGGTTGTGAGGTTGTGCAACATAAAAGAAAGAGAGAAACAATATTCTTTGATAGTTTATTATAAAGAATCTTTATAGCCTGGCAAGATGGTTTATAATTGTTTTTTATTAGTCCTTATTATATGCCCATGAGACAGGAAACAATCCTGGTTCCTCCTTCTAGATAAAGAAAGGAAGACAGGAAGGTAGTGTCTTATGAAACAGAGGCATTCTTATCTCCATTTCCCAGATAAGGAAAGCAAGACAGAGAAAGGAGTGACTTTTCTAGTCATATTCAAGAGGTGAAAGGATTAAGCATAATTAAGAATCTGGAAAACGTCAAGGGTCAGCATTACTTTATTTGCAATGTTCTGACGTTGTGTGACAAGAGTGCAGTGACTAGGAATCGAGCACCTAAAATTAAACACTTGTTTTATTGTTTATTCATTGTGTAATCTTATAGAAGTCACTTTTTCTTTATGTGTGTTACTTTCATCTGTACAGTAGGGTTCAGTGGGGATCGAATTGAAGTATGTGAAAACTATGGGCAAACAATGACACACTGTGCGAATAAGTTATTACCTTTATTAGATGGTATTCTTATTGAGAACATGGGTTCTCCTAGATTCTACAACTTCAGGAGAGACAATTCAGCACCCTCGGACCAAGTGAAATATGTAGTAATAATTTTTAAAATAGCTTTATTGAGATATAATTCACATACCATTCAATTCAATAGCTTTTAGCATATTCATGGAGTTGTACAACCATCACCACAATCAATTTTAGAACATTTCGTCACCTTAAAAAGAAACTCCAAACACATCAGCAGTCACTCCCCACTCCTCCACCCCCTCTCGCACACACACGCATGCACAAGCACACAATTCTCTCCACTCTGGGCAGCCATTAATCTACTTTTTGTCTCTATATATTTGCATGTTCTAGACATCTAATGTAAATGGAATCCATACAACATGTGGTCTTTTGTGTCTGGCTTCTTTCACTTAGCATGTTTTCAAGATTCATCCATGTGGCAGCATGTATGAGTACTTTTACTACCAAATAGTATTCAATTGTATGGGTATACCACATTTTATTTGACCAACTATCAGTTCAAGGTTTGGTTCCACTTTCTGGCTATCATGAATAATGCTGCAATGAACATGTATGTGCAAGTTTTGTTTGGGCATATGCTTTCATTTCTCTTGGGTATATACCTAAGAATAAAATTGCTTACTCACATAGTAACTCTATGTTTAACATTCTGAGAAACTGCCAGACAGTTTTCCAAAGTCACCGCACCCTTTTACATTCCCACCAGCAATGCCTGAGGAGAAGATAATTGAAGGGAAACCATAGAAGGAAGACCATTAACTAGATGCCTGTTCAAGGAATAACTAAACTAGCTCTGCAGAATGACAACCTGAGTCACTGACAACAGGGATGAAAATGCTTCACATCAAGCTTCAGAAAACAGACATATTGGCTGTTGGGGCATTTTCCTCCTTTTCTCCCCTCATGCCGAGGCCGAGGCTAAGGCTAAGGGAACATAAGTAGCATTTTTACACACAGACTAATAATGTTGCTCCCATCTTTAATAGAAAGTAATGCAGAACTTACAAAGCCAGGCTTTAACAAGTCCTCTGTCACTTTTCAGATTCAGGTAGTAAGTAAGGTACGTGGTCCTTCTGAGTATCTAGAACTAGTATGTAAAATGTATGAGCCTTTTCATGCCAGGCCTTCACCATTCCCTTCAGTGCATCAGGCTGACCCAGCCCAAATACATACGTTCAGTACAGGTCAAGCATATGCTAGCTCCAACACTGTGCATTCCTGCATAGTGGCATTTGCAAACCAAACAGAACTGGTAGGGAAACAGATGGTTTCTAAAAGGGGAAGAGAAGAAAACAGAAGGTCAGGTACAAAAGGGGTGGGGGGAGAAGAAGGGAATAGAAAGAGGGTAAGATAAAGGAGATATTTTCCGGGTTTGCTCTTCCCACCTGTCACAAGCACTCTCCTTGCTGGGTGCCAGCATGCTCCCTTGCAAACACAGCTGCAAGTGACAAAGAGCAGCCACTGTCCCACTCAGGGGGTCCCTTCCATGTTCCATGCTGTAAACTGTACTGAAATGCCAATTGCTTACAAGAAAGGGAATTATATACCAATTAGAGCCACCAGTACCAAACTGCCCTCTCTGTCCAATAAATTAGCACCAAGACCCAGAGGTTCCTTACAAAATAACATAAGATGACCCAGAAAACAGTAAACAGCAATAGAATCAAGAGGTTAAGTACTAAAAATGTGGCTTGTTTTGATTTTGTAGATTTGTCAGACCCGTGATTAACTAAATCAATATAAGATTCTGTCATATATTTCAGGTAGTCACCACATGTTTGAATTTGCTGTGGGGCTCTGCTCTTTTAAAATTAAAAGAAAATTAGCAAGTCTTTCCCCAGCAGAATTAAGGATTGCCACTAGGGATTGCCAATGCTTCACACCAAGTTGCAGAAAGGAAAGATACTGGCTGTTGGGGCATTTTCCTCTTTTCCTCCCCCTTCGCTGAGGCCTCAGCCAAAGCCCAGGCAAAGGGAGCATAAGCAGCTTTTCACACACAGACTAATGTTGCCAGCAGCGTTCCAGTGGCCTTGCTCACGGCAGGAGAAGGCGTAGTGACTAATACCGCTGGGTCTTGTTGAAGAAAAGTGGCTGGCTTCCTTTGATCAACTGAGTGGTGTGCTGATCAGTGTGATTTCCCTGTTCTGCTGACTGTGAGCGTGTTGGGGAGAGCAGGAGAGCTGGCTTCTGAGAGGCCCATGCAGGGAAGCAGATTCCATAGCTGCCGAATCACAGAAGGCAACAAGAAACAAGAGAGGGCTGACCTGGAAGCGGACACCATAATTCTGCCAGCATGTTACTTACCGGGAGGGGAATAAAGTGGGTGCTTCTGTAACTCTAATTCCTCAATCACAGTACTTACTACCCATAACTATTACATTAACCACAATGTTTAAGAGCAGAGTCCAAGCTCCTGAAACTATCAGTTAGAGACGTTTTAATCACTTCACTTTGATGGTGGAGAGAAAAAAATGGGGGTTAAGATTTATTTTTTAAAATTTTCTAAAATAGAAAAAAACAGGAACTCATCAGCATATGTAGCTCCTGGCATAGTTTTTGAGACAAAGGAAGTAAGTCCGGCACCTAGGTTTGTGTGTGGGGGACTACAGCTGCACACCCTCTCTTATTTGTCAGAGAAGCAGCTGTTGGATTAACACAGTTAATCTGCCTGCATGGCATACAGATTTTTCCTAGTAAACTGCAAAATTTATCTACAGGTAAATACAGCAGTCTCCTAGTTCTCTGCTCCATACAGCTGCTGCTGAGAAACACTTCTGTTATCTCAAATTTCACCACTATATTGTACTCTTGCCTGGAACAACAGCAAAAAGTAGCTTCCTAAAAGCAGTCTCTGAGGTAAAATACACCCTATTTAAATGACTTCTCCCCAAAAGGATAACTTTCCACCTTTCGAGTTTTAATTCTTCATGGAGTATGTGATTTCTTACACTAGATCTAATCACTGCTGCTTTAAAGAGTAAATAGTCAATTGCAAATTGAGTAAATTGCTTTGGCTATCCTAGTAACAGAAATGAAATGGATTAGGTCAGCAGGTGGCATGTCATTTCAGTGCTGCCTGGGGGCCCAAAATACAGTTAGGTCATTTTTATTCTGGTGACAGCAGGAATGAAAACCAGAACATTTAACATTACCTCCCGCCTCCATTCTCATAGCCATCTTGGGCACAAGAGTCCACAGAGACCCCTAAGTCTACATGTCCATCCTCTAGGCTGCTTTTAGAACCTCCAGAGATAGTATGAGCTGAAGCTGCCCAGGGGAATTGGGGACAATTCCTGACTTTGATCTTCAGAGACACAAAGCTTTCTGTCCACTAAGGAAAGTGAGTTCTTCTTAACTATTCTTAAGCATGTCAACATGCAATTCCATTCTGTAGTTACTTTCCTTGAAGAAAGGAAATGGCCATCATGCCTCTACTCAAGGAGGTGAGGAAACTGTCCATGGAGACAGGGCCTGGAGGAAGAAATGGACTTAAGCCAAGAAACAAAAAGGAAGGTGATGGGAGTGGGGAGACAAGGTAGGAGAAGATAGGATGAACTGGGAGAAAAATCCTTCTGTCCAGAAATCAGGAGCCTCTTGGATGTTGGAATATTTAAACAATCCAACAACAGCTTTTCTGTCAAGTCTCTTTCCCCCATATGTATTTCAAATTAGCACTGTAGTAGAATAGAAAACTAAGGTGCCTTCCAAAGCTTGTTCCTATGATAATAGTCAAAATGAGATCAGATTATTTCACTGTGTCTAGACTCTAAGGTGTTATGAGGTGGTTACAGCCAACTTGCCAGGAAGGAGGAAATTGAGTTTTGATATTATTAATTTACAAATTTCAAGACTACATGTCCTATCTTTAGACAATTATATTTTTTTGTTAATTGTACTTCTCATATTTTAGTAGTATTTACCAAGTAAAGCAGCAAATAACAACAGCTTTAGAATCAGAAGTCCGTCCAGGCTCAATAACTTAACTGGGGACCGATATTTTTTGTCTTCCTAGTATCTTTTTGGAGAACTACTCACAATAGATGTAGTTCATCTAGAAATAATCTCAATCCTGTGTCAGGGGTGACATGAGACCCAGGCCTGGTCAATGAGAAGACACCAGTTCCTTGGCCACAGTGAAGGATAACTGGTTCAAGAATGAACCTGAATATCAGAAGTCCATGCCTTGTACTGGCAGTTCCAGAAAAACAAACAAACAAACAAACAAACAAACAAACAAACAAACTGTATCTCTTCACTGGGCTTGATGAAATGGCAGGTTGTGAAACAAGAGCTGCCAGGATAGACAAATGAAGCCAAAAGGAGAAAGTATCCTAAGACACAGTGTAAGCCTCCAAATCCAGCCATGTCTGAAACCAGCTATATCCCTAAACTTATTAGTTATGTAAGCTAATAAATTCTCCTTTTTGATTCAACAAGTTTGAACTGAGTTTCTATCATTTGAATCCAAGAGTCCTCACTAATCTAATTTACCAGCCAAACTATCTTGGACAAGTCATTCAGTCCCACTGCATATCAGTTTTCTGAACTCTAAGGAGGGGGCAAAATTATGTTTGTTTACCTTACAAAACTGAAAACTGCTCAGTACCACACAGGAAGCACTGATATTTTAACTAAAACAGAAGGTAGGGATAGAAGGAATAAGATATTCATGGGGCTAAATTGCTCCTAGCTGCTAGTGCTGATAAGATAAAATTCTACTTGTATTAGTTTTCTCATCATTTGCCCTGGTGGGGCCTGTGAAATCTTTATCAAACCAGTTAATCACCTAGTAAATCTTTATATGTACTTTCTCTTTTATTTTCAGCTGACAAGACTTTCCACCTTCCTGGACATCTCTGAGCAAGCTACTTAAGTAGCTCACCAAGATGGATAAGCAAAGGGATCACAGAAAGAGAAAATTAATAGTTCCATCGTGTGTGTGTGCGTGTGTGCGCGCGCGCGCTAGTGTCCATGCATACATGCGTGTCCTGGGAGATGAGGTAAAGAAATAAAAAGAGGGGTTGAAAGGAAGCTATGCCTATAAAGCTGAAAATCTAAGTGCCTCAACTAATGTATTAATGTACCAGATTGCCCCTCTCCGTGAAGTATTAGTATTCTAAGAGCAGAACTAAACTATTAAGATTACATTTTCAATTCAAAATTCATAATTAAATGAAATGTGTATTTTGGAATTTGTTGTAGTGTCCTGATAAATGCTTGGTTCCACAGATCACGTCTGAAGAATAAACAACTTTCTGTAAAAATGTACTTGATCGACAAAACATTAATATGAAAGGATTATTAGTGAAACAAATGCCAAGTACTTCTAGTCCTCCTTTGAGTGGTAATAGTGGAAAAGTAAATAAACAGGAAAAGCACAGCTATATTTTGCAAGAGTCAGAAAGAAAAATAATGAATGTACTTTCAACTTTCAAAGTTTCTGGGCCTAAAGATTAAGCATAAATAAAATCATTCTTTTTAAAAAAAAACAAGTAATCAATACAGAGTTTATTATTATTACTTTTTTCTTTTGCACGTGGGTAGTTCCCTGGCCGGGAATCAAACCCAGGCCACAGTGCTGACAGCGCCAGCACCGAAGCCTTAAGCCACTACACCACCAGGGAACTCCCAATAAAATCATTCTTAAGAGTAGGTTTTATTTCAAGATGTTTTCAATACCTTTGACATCAATTGGTTTTGTTTATTATACATAAATTTGTTAACTACAAGTTATGACTGGTTAAAAGAAACACATGACCCAGTGTTTCCTAATCTTAATCAGTGTTTCATATAAGCTAAACATTAATATTTTAAAGCAAATAAAAGAAATGATGCTTTTCTAGAGGTTTCCGACTCAGTAGAATGTTTCTGAAAGCTAAACTACATTGGTAAAAGTTGCATACTTCTAACTATAAAAGCATCAAAGAAGAATTTCAATCAACTCATTATGTTTCTTAAATATTTTTTCTGCAAGGAAAAGTTCAAACAGTATTAATGTAATAGTGATTCTTACAAATTACACTATGTAAAGTTTCTTCTCTAGCAAGATTCAAACAAATAATTAGTTTTGACAAATTAACACCATATAAATTTGTTCCCAGGTGATTCAGGAATTAAAAATGCTATGTCAAATTCGCTTGGGGTTATCGAAGTTCGAAGTTAGACTGGGCAATACCAAACAACTTTAATTAAAATCAGCTTGCCTCTTCCTATATATCTTCACAAGCCTGGGCCCCACTCTCAGAAATCCTAACTTAACTGGTCTAAGATGGAGTCCTAGATGCAGCATATTTCAAATGCTCTTCAGGTTATTCTATGGCACAAGCTAGGGTTGAGAACCAGTAGTCTAGGTAGAGGTGGCTTGGGCCTTTAAGGCAGAGAGCTTCTATTTTGATAACACTCCTACTACTATTCAGAAAATCATTAGTACTTAAATCTCTGTACTTTCACTAATATGCCACTAGAAGGTAAGCTCCTTAAGAAGAGAAACCCTACCAGGCATGTTCAGCACTGAGGCAAAATGGAATGCCTGGCACGTAATAGGTGCTCCATAAATGTATGTGAATGAATGAATTAAAAACTGAAAAGTACACTTCACTTTTACTAGCTTAAAGCAATAAGTAGAAGCTTTCTTAAACCAATATTCATCAGGACCAGTAATGAGACAATAAAAAAATCATATAAATCAGTAAACTATAAAATTTTGAAATGGATACCTAAGCATTTTATTTTAACTTAAATGAACATTCATTGCTAATTTTGTAATGTAGGACCTGGCTTTTTGTTTGTATAGAACTACATATTAAAGAGTGTCAAAATATCTATCTTTTCTTCCATAAATCATAACCAGATGCACTGTCTTGGTGAGAAATTAAGACACTTTGAAGCAATCTGATTATTTTACTCCATTCTTTTACAGCTGTCTTACCCAAACGTAATTGGGCAGCAATTTTTTTTACCATCTCACCTTTATCAATTCTTTCCAAAGCATTTAATTTGGTTTTCATGGGAACAATTTACTGGTTTAATAGCTAAATTACATAATTACAATAGCAAGAACAAATGACATAAACAGGCTTGTGAACAAACACAACTCACTTTCGACAACCATTCTACAACTGGTGGGAGCCATGTGTGAGTACCCTACAGCAACCTATTGGCCACAGACATTCAGAGGGAGTGTGGAATGACAAAGTTAGGCCAGTGAGTCAGTTAAGGCTTTTTTCTCCACAGAGCTTTTACTGTTATACAAATGCTAGCCACAGGCTTCTTTCCAGTGACCTTTCCATTTCCCTAGAGGAGTCAATTCATCCCTTCACTAGCAGATCATCTGAACTGAGACCCAACAAAAAGTGTCACCAGGTCTATATACTGCATCATCAGAGGATCATCAGGTGTAGAGGCAGCAGGAGTCATGGAATCTCTTAATATAAAACACCCCAACGATGTACATCTAGATGCCCTAGTTCGCATGTATGGCATTTGTAAGTAAACCATTGTGGGATCCATGGTTAACTATCTATTAAAATATAATAGAAGATGAGCCTAAAATCAGAATTTCAAAAATGCTCAACTCATTATTTTACTTAGGAGTCTTTCTAGTAAATGCCTCAAAAAAATACAGATAATGACTTCTCGGTCTTTTGGCTAAGATCAAGTGTGAAGAATACAGATAAGCAGAATAGGTCTGTTTTGTTCATTTAGAACCAGCTCCCATTCGGCAGGTGTCTCAAACGGGGACATTCTGGCAACAAAGAACTGCTGCCACCAGGAGGCTCTACAATTTCAAAGTCTTGAAATTTAAAATAGCCTTCCTTCTTTATGGTTAATGTGATACTTTTCAAATACATGAGTTTTCTGTAGAAAGTTTCTTTCAATAAAGTTAGAGCATTTCTGTTCTCCCTCCCAGGTAATAAGACTTTGAATTTTGTCTTATAAGAAGAAAAGAGAACTATTACTTTTTTTTAAAATTAGGAAGCAATTTTGTTTTTATTTAAACCCTTCCCAACAAAGATAACTCTAATCTTATTCTATCAGACATCCAGCAGAAGACTCTGAGGGCAAAACAAACTCTGTATTTTCACTGGCTTGGGCTGTGTAGGCCAGCATCTATGACAAATTAACTCAAATTATTTCTAGGTTAAATGTGAAGGTGATAACAGTGGCAAAAATGAATATTTTCACTTTAAGGATCTGTAAACCTTGATTGTTTTCAAATTAGTTTCAACTACAGCTAGTATTACAGTTAACATTTTAAAACAAAATCCTGGACTTTTAAAAAAACAGGTCCTTGTCAACATATTTTTTAAAAAGAGTGGAGAAATTTGTTAAATTAATTTCTAGGAATGTAAACTTGTTCAAGTTGGACATGTGATTTCTATTGTCCGCAAAAAATTTTGTTATTTTATTTTTTTTAACCTGTGTGTTTACCTCACCAATGATGGCTTTCCCAATCAATGAATCTGGATCTAGCTGTAAAAACTAGATTTCATAGGTGCTCCTGTTTCAAAGACCTTTAGACAGGGAAATGTTAAGTTTTTCTATAGAACCCTCCTACTCTTGGCAGTAGAGAAGCCACACACTGTCCTTCCCGCCAGGGCACAGCTCCATGGAGCAGTTACCTTATTTATAAGCTCAAGTAGATTTGGCCTTTTGCTGAGCTGATGAGTTTTCACTTACCTATTTTAAAAACTAATCAAGTGCCACAGCTTATAAAGATAAGCAGTTTTATTTGCTTTAAATATAGTTTTTAAAAAATCAAGATAAAGTACTGAAAAAAATGTGAGCACAACAAATAAGAATATTATTGGTACTAATCTGTTTTGATTTACATGAAAACCATAACTAAGGGTCTTTTTACCCCCAAGGACGTATTTGTTTGATTAAAGGGAATAGCAGAATAGTTCTTTTCACTACTTCTTGTCCAGCAGGCTATTAACTCTTGAGACACTTTTGTTTCCCATCTTAGAACAACATGAACAGTTACCATATCACTGCACACTCACACAGCTATAACCTCTAGGTGTCTATGAGTTTCAGAAGAGAGGACTTCCTATTATTTTAGAACAGCCTTTCTTAACCAAGATTCCTCATTGAAACCACAGAACACAAAAACTTATTTCAGTGATTATCAATTACCACAAGGACAGTATATAACAAGTAGCATTCTAGCTCCACAGGAATGTTAATTCAATACACATAACAGATGCCAAAGGCATTAGGGCTTAATTCTGCCATGGAACCCAGGCTGGTTTAGAAGAGAATGAAATTTCTTGAATTACATAGGAAAACTTACACTTTTTGTTCTCCATGTTTTGCTTCCTGAATAGAGAAAAAAAAGAGAGAATTGATGTCTCTTTTAAAATGTCATCTATAATATGGCTCAAGGTGAAATAAGTAAGATCAACTAAAACCCTACCTCCAGCAGTAGCGAAGGGTTTCAAAAGCGCAAACAGGCCGTACGCTGTTCTAGAGTTTGCCCCAGCCCACTTAAAGGAGGTTTGCCCATCCAAACTGAGATCCGGCCTCATGAGAAGGCACTACCCTGGCTAATGCAACATACATTTTCCAGGTGAAAGCTGACTTATAGCAGAAATGTATAAAAATATGATTCTTAGGGGAATTTTCCTCTAAAACTCCAGGCTTGTACAGCACATTTTCAAGTTTGTCACTGGGTAGACTTAACTGTTAACCTGACTGATAGGTAGAAAGCATTACCTGGCGGGGGCGGGGGGAAGAAAGTCTAATCTGTTTCTGAAATTCAAAACACACCTCTTTTCCTATTTTGCAAAGGTTTTTCTGTCAGTTAACAACTTGGAGAAGAACTCCAGTCCTGTAATATCTTATCTATAAGAAAGTCTCGTCAAAGGTGAAGGATCATATTTAAACCTGCAGAAAACAAAAACTTAAGAGAGCCATAGCCTGAACACCTCCCTATACTCTACTGCTGCCCCACCACAGGGTGAGGAAAGGAGGAAGGTTTAAGTATTAATATTCTAAGATGTCAATTATCATAACCCCACAATTTCCAATCACTTACTTAGAAAAAAAAAATGAATGGATATATCCAACAAAAAAAACATTATGGGTGTTTCCTTTTTATACAAGGCTTAACTCTATATACTGTTGATAAAATGAAATCTCATTAAGACTTTAAAAGGATATTTTAAAGATCAGTTCAAAGTGTATCAAACTTCTAACACATGACTAAAAGAAAAGCATTCCATAAATAAGAAAACAGACACATTAAATTATTTAATAACTCGAAATCTATCAACAGATCTGTTCAGAGTCAAGAACAGAATCAAACTCCCAGTGTCCCCCAACAACAGTCTACTGTTCAAGTTACCTACTTAAATTATATTGTTCTACACATCAGAAACATAATTAATTATGGCAGGAACGGAAACTTCTCTCCCAGAAGCTTCAGAATCCATTTTACTTGCAAAGTTATGTTCAACTTTAAAATGAGAATGGTTCCATAAATGGCAACTATTTATTAAACCCAGGAAAGTATTCATCTTGTATTAGGTTACACAATAGGAATAGAGACTATAACTTTTATACACAGACTCAGAAAAACAAGCCCAAAACACACACCAAACATGATGAAGAGGTCTACCTCTCTAAAAAGGAATAAGAAAAATTTCAGAAAGGGTGAAAGAAAAACAAAACCTAAAACCAAAAGGCAATTCTACAGAATACTATAGAATAGTTGTACCATGGACAAATGGCATGAAAAATATACCTCCAAAAAGCATCAGATACACACTAATCCATCTTCCAATTAGCAAAGTGCTCTTTTCCCCCTACAATGTATCTCCTGGGAAAAACTAGGTACTCTCTCATACATACTATTAATCTGATACAGCCTTTTCTAGAGGTTATTTGGAAATAAGTAGTAAAAGTTTTGTTTAGTTTTGTTTTGCTAAATATAGTAAACATTTCTGTACACCTTCTGACCAAGGATGGTCAATGGATGTTTATTCTCAATTCTTCATCCTCTCTCTGTTATAAAATTATACATCCACACCCTTTGTCATGTAATTTTGTAAGGCTTGGCCACATAATTTGTTTTGGCTAATGAGATGTTAAAAGACTTTATGTCAGAGGAGGATTAACATGTGTTTCGTAGTTTGGCCTGTTCCTTGCATTCCAGTTATAAACCATGAAATGAGTATACCCCAGGTAGCTGCTGCCCCTTCATGCTAAGCCTCAGAATGAACATATTTAGAGTGGATCTAACCCAACCTGCAGGCTGGGGGCAGGGCCAGCCAACTCACAAACAGAAGCACCTGACCAAGCCCAGCCTAGATCAGGAAAAACCCAGGTGGTTTGTGGACCCAGGGTGAAAATAAACACTTAGTGTTATAAGCCACTCAATAAAACACTGGTTTGTTACACAAAACTGTATGGAAACAGCTGACCAATACACCCAATAATCTCATGAACCTAAGAATTTATCCTAAGGCAATCAGAAAGAAACAGATTCACATACAAGGCTGTTTATCACAGCAACATTTATAATATTAAAAACTGGAAACCTTCTATCATCAACTAATAAACAGTTCAACAAATTATGATCTAGCTTCTAGCCAAACCATTAAATATTTGAAGCTATTAAAAATTATGTTTTTAAAGCACATTCAAAAATGTTAAGATATTCATAATACTTTAAAATGCATAAGAAACAAGATACACAGTTTTTAAAAAAATTATCTACAAGCAGATAAAAAGATCAGGTGGATAAAATAATTCATTTAAAAATACAAATGCTTTTCTGTGCTAAATATTACTTTATGCTAAATATTATACTAAGTACTATATTCAGAATAAAGAAATAAGTAAGACAAATGTGTTCCCTGACTTCCTGAAACTAACAGTCCAGTGAGGAAGACAGATACTTTAAAAAATAATCAGGTATGTGTAATTACAAACTATAATATGCGATTGTGGCAGAAATCAGTAATTACACCCAGCATTTACCCCCACTTCTCCCTCAGTACCAGAGTCCTCGAGTTTCACACCTGCCTGTGGCCACCTGGAATAGACTATACTCCTCAGCTTCCCTTGCTCCTACTGACCAGGTTCTGACCAATGGGCTCTCATTGGAAGTGGTACATGCAACGCCTAGGACACATCCTTAAAAATCAAGGGCTTGCTCTTTGTTGCTTTCCCCGCTTCCTACCAGGTGGAGCAGCTATTTTGGACTCTGATGTGGAGGCTCCCTGCTGAGAAGGGCAGGGCCATGGAAGAGGAGTCGTCCAGATGCCCTGACACTGTGGACCCACTATCACCAGCCACAGTCCATCTACCTCCAAAGCTTTTACATTCGACAGAAATAAAATTCCACCTTATTTAAGCCATTTTCACTTTTTGTTTTTAGTCATTCACAGCTGAACCTAATCCTAAATGGCACAGCTATGAAGGGAAAATGCAAGGTTTAATGAAAGATTATGAGAGAAACAGCTGATTTTGACAGGAGGAAGGGGTTTCAGGGATAGGTCCTCTGAGGAAGTGACATTTAAGCTGCAACCTGATGCCAGGAGGTGGCGGGGCAAACTGTTCAAGGCAGGGGAAATCAAAGATACAACTATGGCTCAAGCAACCAACTTGGGGACATTAAGATTGCTTCTACAACGAATTAGCACAAAAGCAAGTGAATGTGTTGGCTCCAATATCAGAAACTCTAACAAGCAAAAGACCACATATACATGTCAAAAATGAGGAGGGAGGGGGTCAGAATTAGAATGAACCATGTTAAAGAAATTTATAATTGCTTCCACACTTCAGTATTACTAGTGTTTAAAAAAAAGTTGGATTCTCTGATTAGAGTAGTTCACATACCATAAGGAGAATCTCATTAGATTTTAAAATACTACCCGTGAAACAGACAAGAGGTGTTCAAATTTCTTAAAAATAATGTTTCTTTTCTATTTCTGTTTATAAAAAGGAAACATTTATTGTGAAGAATTTAGCAAACATATGTAAGAGTATAAAGAAAAAATAAAACTACCTGTAAATTCATCACCTTCCAGTATTTTATACTGAATTGCTTTTTATACACATTTACTTGACTATATTATACATATACACCTACAACACACACAAAAGGGGCTGTAATGCATATGAAGTTGCATGTGCTTTTTCTCTTATTTTATCATGAGCACATTCCTGTCATTAAAATACCTTTGAAACCACGATTTTTCATTGCTACATAACATAATTGCTTTAGCCAATCAAATCTGGGGATTTCCTGTGTTACACACTGCCAACTTGACAGTCGGTCAAAAAGATGACTTCACAATCTGCCATGGAAAGTATCTACTCAGAATCCTCAAGTTACAGTTTGAAAACACTGGAACTTTCTAATAGAGAATTCAATGAAATTCACTGAGTTTTAGCCATGAAGGATGCTCCCTAAATACCATATTTTCCCAAATAGAGTATACCATTTCATAATTAGTCTTGAGGAAGAAACTGAACAAGTATCAAAGATTAAGGTAACAACAGTAAGTGAGAGCTTACTGTAATAATTAATGACTACCTACAGTATTTACGTTTTTTAATAAAGCGAAGTAAGAGAATGTATGCATCTATTACCTATATAATTAAGTTTTCAAGTAGATACAGAAAAAAATGATTATAGAAGAATGCATATAGAAAAAGAAAGAAAACAAGTAATGTCAAAAGGTTAAGCATTGTTAATTCTGGAATATGACATTCTTTGAACTATTCTGTATTTAAAATTTTTCTCTCAACCAAAAAATTAATGTTAAATAAAAATATTAGTCATGTAAGTAAGGTAATTCAGATATTAGTTACTAAATTAGAAGGAAAATCATTAAGTTTCCCCATACACTAAGTAGACATGTGAGATAAAAATATTTTTTTAAAAAGCTGAGCATTCAGCTTTAGGAGTTTGTTCTAAAATAATACCATTTTCAACTAACTACTAATGTTTCTTGTTTTTTGTTTGTTTGTTTGTTTGTTTTAGGGGGGTGGTTCCCTGGCTGGGAATTGAACCCAGGCCACAGCGTTGAGCGTGCGGAAGCCTAGCCACTACACCACCAGGGCACTCCCTTCGATGTTTCAATGTTGGAAATGAGTCTGAGGAAGAACTAGGTTTTAAACTTTATAGTTGTGTTTCCTTCAAGTACTATCCTACATTAAAGTGACATACATTCTGTTCTATCAAAAAAGTTGTTTTAACAGTTAAGTAAATATTTTAAAAATTGCAAGACTGCACTTCAGTTTCTGACTCTAATTCTCTTTACTGATGCTAGACCCATTTTTAAAAATTCTAGTTTCTAAAATCCAAACTTAGTTCAGATGACAGAATTTACCACTTGATGAAATGTCTTACTAAACATAATGGGTTGCAGTTTAAGAAAAGAATAGTCACAGAAATAAACCTTCACATCAGTGCTCACAAAAATTTCAAATAAATGTAAATTGTTTATAATTACCCATTTCCCTCAAATGTAGCCTTAGGTTGTCTTAACTTTGTGATAGCACCTGACACCCCCTACTTCACTAATCGGTTCTTACCTTCTTCTGCTGCTAGAATTTTTCAGCAAAATGACTCATTCATTGGCATTTTGTCTAACCCTGAAACTATAAGAAGGCTCAGTACTAACAGAATTCTAAAGTTAAAACACTTCCACTAACACACATTATTCTGACTTTAGAGAACTGAATCACTATCAGAGCCAAATACATACTAACAAACTCTGTTTATACTTTTCCTTAAAAATTGTTCTCTACCATGCCACTTCTTCCCAATATTAGTTATGAAAATGCCTAATCTAAACTACCTCTTGTCTCTGGAGAAGACAAGATGGGGGGATGCAGAAGCATAAGAATAGGAAGGGGGAGAAAAAAACGCAGCTGTTTGCTTAGCTTGGAAAAGAGTCTATTCTGAAACATTAACAACTTGTGTCTATTCCACATAGTTTTCAAAATATATTTATCCCCTTAGTTAAATGAAAACACAATACAATACACAATACACACATAATTAAAAATCTCCAGGAATAAACTACTATCATTTGCTAATATTTCACTAAAGTTTAAAAACCAACACAAACATCAATTATTGAGAATTATTGAGTCAAATATCTTTGGTGAGATTATCACTAGCATTACCTATCAATTGCAAATCAGCTCGTCATTTTGGTTCACACATTTACCTACTCTAAGACAGAAAACCACCAGAGAGAGAGTAGTGGGGAAGGAACAAGAAAATAAACAATTTATCAGATTACCATAGACATTTATGTATAGTTCTAGCAACTGTCACACTCCACCTGCTGGCAGGAGCTGTCTGAATTGGTGAAGTGGAGGTCATTATACAAGAAATTCCAAAAATATTTGCCAGATGTCATTGGAAAAAAGGAAGATGGTCTTCTCTTGTTCTATACAGAGTTAAGTCTAACAAGGTTCCACCAAAATTTTTTCACATAGTAGTACATCAATATCTATAAAGATGAACTTAAACGTGTAACAATAATCAGAACGGAGACCTATATTTAGAGCATTCTATTTACAACCATTCTCTCCATGTAGGTTTAAAGGTCATCTCAAGCCTTTAAGACAGGTAATAAGGCACACCCAGCAACCACAAGATCCCCTACCACATATCTCCACTAACTTTCTTTACCCATTTCCCCTATGGGTAAACTATAGAGTTTAATTAACACAGTTAACAGCAGCCTGCCACGTTGCTTTTAGATACTTGCCAGTAACATATACCCATGGGATACTCTAGGGACTGATTTCAACCAAAAATAAAAATAGATAAACAGAGCTCAAACAAAATTAAAACTGAGTCTGGCTGCCCACACTTATTTTCACACATGAGGAAAAATAGCAGTTCTCCTAGAAGCCTCAGCACACATATCTTTAGAACACAATGTTAAAAATATGCCCCCCCCTCCCCTACCTGTTTCTCACTCAAAGCTGTGATTTTGGCTTGGAGTTCATGAAGCTGTTTCTTTAAATCAGCATTCTGATTGGAAAGAAAAAATATCTGTGAGAAAGATATTTCATTTGTTAACAGGATAGTAGCAAGAAGACTTTATGCATATTGCATTACAAATAATGAAGCAACCTTAAGCATTTAGCCAATCAAATTTGCCATGCATTAAACTGTAGTCATAGTACCACTACCTAATGCATAGATCCTAAAAGTAGGCTCCTAACACTAGAACAGGGGCAGCTTCATTGCAATTGTTTCAAGTAAGTTTTTTATTTTAGCATCTTGCTGTAATAGTACTCCTTCTTACTAAAAATAGTTATTCTTTATAGAAAGTATCAGTTGACAGAAAACCTAAAGCTCCACTAATCAGACAAAAGCAAGAAAATGGAAATTATAAGTATGCGTACACTGCATGCTTAATGGCATTATCAATGAAGATAAGAGGTTTTTTTCCTACTTACCCTCTCTCTATTTAGTAGAGTGCATTTGTTATTTTAGCCTAGATTTGAAAAGCTGTCAGTGCTGTAACTGCCTTAACACTACATCATTCAAATTAACACCCTGACTACCAGGGCATTTTCTCAGTTTTCAAATTCTAGGAATCAAAAAAGAATACTATTTTAGATGAGATACACTGAGTATGCTTGCCTTTTACTCAAGTGGGAAAAAAATCCAAAATTCAGCTTTTCAAATGCTTAATGTAGCAGGATAGCCTACTAGCAGGCTAAACACCATCCCAATGAGACCACTTTTTCTTCATTGTTTCACATGCAATTCCTTTAATTTGCCCTGCTGGGTCTTCTGCCAGGGTTGGGGGGTACATCCTCCCTCTCATGTTTAGTCCACGTGGTCTTTCTTATAAGTGTATTTGATATAAGGCCTTTCTAATGAGATCGCCCACAGACTGTCCAACAATTTATCGTCCCTCAGATTCCTGGTGTTAGGACTGCTCTGTTACATGACCACCAAGCTATATCAGAAATGCTAAAGTTTCCTACTAATATTTCCGCTGCTGATAACACAGGTTACCATATTAAATATAAAAGAATCTATTAACCTAAGCTCTACTGCCTCTTGGTTCCCTAAATCTAATTTAAATAATGTATTTTTTAAATAAATAAAAATGGAGAAGCTTCTCAAAGGAGTATCAAACAGTGCGGGCTATCAATGCCAGCTCTTCCAATCAACAGATTGTGCTAAAGTACATTTGTGAGGCCACTGGGTCCCAAATTTGTAGAAATGAGTATTATTCCTACTTTCAAAAATCAATCTGCCTCAGTACCACTCCATCTAAGAATTTTTTACTTAAATTTACAATGAGGCATATGTGGTATGTTTAACAAGCTAAAAATATATGTACACATTATCTGAGTTCCAATCAATGGGTCTAGGTGTTCTATGAACAGATTATGAGTAAACAAATGCAAGGGAGAAATCCTGAGAGAGTCTGATAAACACTCTCCATACTTATGACGCACTGTCTAATGGATACAAAAGAAACACTAGCTGAACAATAAGTATAATCATCGAAGACAACATAACTTTGTGGGATGATTTCTCTTCAGAAATAGAGAATAAAATGCGTAAGTCAAAAAATCCTATGAGAATTTAAAGAAAAGGTAACATCTGGTGGATTATTATATAAGGTACTTTTAAACCCTCTTTAAGGGATTTAAAAAATTTTTTTAATGATTTAAAAAAATTATTCTAAAATTCTTAACCCTGAACATAGTAGAATTATTTAAATGTTCCGTACTATACCTGTACTATAATTATGAGAAAATAAGAATGGTTCTGGACCATATTCAAAAATTTTGAGACTACAGAAAGCCTCACAACTCTGATGTTGAATAAGTGGGCTTATGGAAATGAAATTTAAGCTATATGGAGAGTATTTACTCTCAATTTCCACCCCAAAATACTCAAAGCATTTAACATAAAAGCAAGTAACAGTACAAAGATGAAATGATATTATAACAGAAGGACTAGATTTTTCTAAACCCCTAACACAGGGGTGTCTTATCTTTTGGCTTCCCTGGGCCACACTGGAAGAACTGTCTTGGGCTATACATAAAGTACACTAACACTAATGACAGTGATGAGCTTAAAGAAAAGAAAAGGTCACAAAAAAATCATAATGTTTTAAGAGTTTACAAATGCGAGTTGGGCCACATTCAAAGCCATCCTGGGCCACATGTGACCCGTGGGCTAGGAGTTGGACAAGCTTACCCTAACACATGATGATGAGCAAAATGTGCTAATGTAGTTGCTGTTAGAGATGAGATAGTTTTTAAAACTTTAGTATTGGTCTATATTTTAGTATTTTATGGTCACTTAATTTTAAATTATTTTAATTAAAAAAAATCAAGTGAATAAAAGTAGTATATTACCTGTGGATCCTGCTTCATTTGAGCAACCAGTTTCTGGTAATAAAGAAAGAAAAAGAGTCATCAGTCTTACATACTAACTCACCGTGACTAATCAGGTTTGTCCCCCAAAATCTAGAGTTTTAAATCCACACACACACACAAAATGAGCAACACCACAATCAGAATAGACTAAAAGCTTCTGTGATTTATATAAAAGGTTAATGAGATACATCTCTTAATATTAAAAAAAAAAAATCAAACTACCACTTTATATTTGAAATAAAAAGTTCCTGCTTTTTAACAAATCTGGAGATAAGATGGGGGTGGGAGACTTTAAAAGGCAATTTACAAAAGCTGGATGCTCAAAAGCCAATCATCTCTCTAAAATGTTGTCATTGTCAAGAATCCCAAATAAGGCCTGGAAGGAAGCTGCTCCCATACAAAACAGACCTGTTTTTATACAGCAAAATGCAGATTTCACAAGTCTGTTGGTTTGGTTCTTACCACAGAAGGAGACTAGTGTCAGATGTGACATTGCCACTGTCTTCTCTGTGGGAGGAGATGGGGATGGACTCAGTAGAGCCTTGATGCTCAGTGTTTGAAAAAATAAGGAAGTGAAGGAACAATAATGCAAAACTCTACCTACCTGGGTCCCTTCAGGCAGGACAGTGCTACCAGAATACTGAATTAGAAAGACCTTTCAGTAAAGAAAACAGAAGTCCAAACAAATGAAAAACCAAGAAGAATGGATGCTGTCTGATCTCACCCAACTTCTACAAGCAACACTACTCAAAGGTAACAATAACAAGGGACAGAAGAATGTGAAGGATGAAGGAGTATCAGAAGGCTGATTCCTAAAAGTATCTGGGAATAAGCTGTTCCCCAAGTGACTTTTTTTAATATAACTGAAAATTTGTCCCTCTCTTTGGATGATAAGGCAGTTTTAAATGTTTTAGTCATAAAATAAAATCTTTCTAAAATATATACTTATCTGCTTTCCTAAATAGGAAACAAAAAAGCTTTTATTGATGCCTAGAAGCATGATTATAATAATTAAAATGCTATTCTACAAACAATACAATAAGGTCCTTATAATAAAGGTCCAAAACTGCTGTTTTAAAGAGTTCTTGTGTCTGCATTTTAGTTTTTCAGTCCACATCTTAATGCCAAACAGTAAGCTAGCAAATCTTGCTATTATTATGCCTCCCTCTCACAGCACCTGAACCCCAACTCAAATTTGCTGCTTCTAATCTGCTATGTGATACACTCAGTGAACTAATTCTAAGATGAATGAATAGATTGTAATAACCTAAGAAACTCCCCTGAATAAAATGTATAATTTTTGTTAAATGACTTCTAACATTTATTCTAGTTGGTCAAAAGCCTTACTTCAGGTACTAAAGCTATATTCTAGGTAGCAGAGGTTGCCTACCATGTTACCTCCAAATACACAAGGTATGTAAGGGCTGTCCAGAAAAAATCCAGCCATAAAGCCTCTCTAGGGCAGAACTTTCCAGACAGTCCTCGTATACTACTATACTCTACTTCACATGTGATAGTAGTAATTATTCCATATCCTGGTCTTAATCTATAAATAGTAATAACATTTATAATAATATTCCAAGAGCTCAATGATATTGAAAAACAAGGTTTTATACATATATATTTTTACTAACACAGTCTAAAAGCTAGCCACACTCTTTAATGAAAAAAATGTTCGGTTTTCTTTTTTGATTTGGTTACCAGAGAATGGGCTACTATATGAGGGTTGCCTTTTTAAAGCTGAAAAAGGTCTTCTTCCATGATACTGGAATTTGAAAACTGACTGATAAACTATAGTAAGTCTTCATCTCTAGCGAAAATAAACAAAGCAACTTTTCTATCTATGAGGAGTCAGGCTGCATTTTACACCATCAGAGGCAGGACTGGACACGCTGGGCAACTTAACCATCCAAATCCCTAGTGACTTTAAGCTAACACCGTGTATGTGCTATCAAACTTAAATTACTTTCTATTGCAAGAATGCAGCAATCTTTCATGAGCACGTACTTTGTGTCAAGGGTTGACCAAATACAGCCTACAGGAAAACAGGCCATCCAACCTGTTTTTGTAGACAGTTTTATTGGGACACAGCCATTCATATCACATGGTTTCCATTAACTCTGCACAAGAATCATTAAAAAGGAAGTTTCTCAAAAGAGAGATGCTGTCACAGGTCATTTTTAAACCTTTACTCAGCATCAACTATGTGTACATTATTACTTTTCTTAAATACCTCCTTGTCCATAAAGAACAAAAATATACTTCCATCACAGCAATCCCAGAAAGTTCCATAACTTTCCAGTAAGCTCAGTCTCAGCCCTAACTTCATTCCCTAACTGGAAATGCATCAAGGGGTGGCTTTTGCCTGAGCCTAATAGCCAGTGCTCACTTTGATGTCATTTCTGGGATTCCTGAACTTTTCAGGATCAGTGATCATGTAGATTACCAAATATCCAATCAGAATAACAACCTAAGACTTACAAACAAGGCATATCACTTGGATTTACTGTTAATACTTAAATTTCTTTTCAAAAATAGAAAAGTATTCTAAATGTAACTGGAATGAAAATATCTTATATGTTTTAAATGTAAAAATACTATCAATAAACATATAGATGTTTATTAATGCAAAAACAAAAGGTATAATAATTAAGGATGAATATAAAAGTTACTAATTTATACTAAAAAACAAATAGTTAAATGTATGGGGAAATAGACAACTAATGTGAATATTAAGAGAGTGGGATAACTTTAGGAAGAATATATCTCTTTTGAGTCAACCAATGTAATCTTTAAAAGTATATTAGATTTTAAACAATATATGTTAAATTTTTTTATAATTGCAATTTTCATAAAATTGGTATGGTTGAATTAAAATATGAAAGAAAATAATATTTAAGAACTCGACTTAATTTTTGGTAATTTAGTAGGTCATGGGTCTTTCAGGAAAGTGTTACTGGGATTTGTTCATATCTTGTGAGGATGAACTAAAGCAGAATATCAACTTTGCCATCTCAAAATTTCTTGAGAGGAGGAATATTTCCAAAAAATATCACATATAACTTCATTAAATTATCTCTGATCCATGCAAATTTCAGATTGATTATTGTTCTCTAGAAATTTGTTCTCTGATTATGTCAGCTTTGAACAAATTGTGAACTTAACTATCATCATTTGCCATTCATCCAAATTGGGTATTCAACACACCTCTACATTAAAATACTTTTGTCTGGGGAAAAAGACAAGCTTGCTTTTGTAAACAGATTTTTATTTTCCTCAATTAGCACCAGAAACAAGGCCAAATAAAATAAAATGTGCTTATTTTATTACATACTATATTTAAATATATAAAACTTATTATATAATAAATGACCTAAAGTTACCATAAAAACAAAACATACTTCACACAGAGAAGCCTGTGTATACACAGCAAACTATAAGACTCTTGCTGAGCAAGAGTTTAACAAGATTCAAGGCAGCAGCAAGGATTTCTAAACATACAGAGATGTAATGTAAAAAGTGTATATATGTGTGTGTATATCCACATACATACAGAGATATATGTGCCTCGGAAGCTTTCCTGTAAATTCTCATCCACCTTAATTCTGAGCAACTTGCAAATTTAGTAGTTATTAAAAGCTCGAAGTGTTCTGTCAACAATTTCAGAAACTAACAATACATTAGACGATTCAGATAAAAGAAATCATACCTGAAAATAAACACCTCTAAAAAATTGTTTCCTTCTCCTATTCCAACACCCTGAATATTCAAAAGTAGTCAATGCATCATCATTTATCACATTTTATTACCAAAAATTATATATGTGTATGTGTGTCTTGAACCTAGTACCACATCCAGCTAACATATATAAGAGATATAAAATAGGGATATTCTGTTTATATAACAAATGTTAACCATTTATTTAAGGATAGCTTTTTGTCTTGCTTATAGTTATATTAAATAAAACATATTACACATATTTAACATACAAATTATATTTAATATGTATTTTAACATAATTATTTTGTCTTACATATTTAATTAATATATTTTATTTCTATATTTTAAAAGTTTGTTTAGTCTGAGTACCAGAGGTAAAATGTAAGAATTGTAAAATAAGAAATTTAAACATCTGTGAAGGTAATCACATTTTCTTTAACAATTAATGACTAGAATCAAGGCATAAAACTGAATTACGAGTAAAAACTTCAGTACACATGGTAGTCAAATTAAACATGTCTCATTTAAAATATGCAAGTTAAGTCATAAGTCACATGAGCAAAGTCCCTCAGATGAACCAAAAAAACAGAAAAGAAATTGTTAAAACACCTTCGGTACAGGAAAAAATTATTTTCAGTTCTTTTCTGTGGAAAGGAAATCAGGAATATTTTATTAAAGTTCTTAAAATTATCAATGAATTTACTGAGTAGTGACAAAGGCCAATGAATCTGGGACAACTGTCTGAAAATCAGAGATGGGACAAATCTTAACCATTACTTAATGACATGATGTTATTATGGGAGAAGCCAATAATGCAACATACCTGGTGAACCTGAATTTCTACTTTAAGAGCTTCCTGTAGAGTCTGCAACTCCATCCTCTGCCTTCTCCACTTTCTCTTGTCTGCTAATTCTATAGTTTCTTCAGCCTCCGTTTAAAATAACAAACTCTTCTTCTCACTGCAGCTGGAGAGATCATACAATATTTTGGATCATTATGTTGGGCATAAAGAAAATACTCACGTTAAATAAAATTATAGTAGATGAAAAATATTTGATTCTCTAACACAGGACAAGAAATTTTCCAAAAAGATTTCTTTCTAAAATGAAGAGTTCTGTATGGAATTGGTACCAAAACTTTCTGGGGTTTATTCTTTGAGCATTCCTCTACAGAACACTTCAAATAAGTAAGAAATGGAAAAAAAGTGTTTAATCTTGCCATAAAAACATCTAAGCACCTACGATGTGCTCAGCACCACACTGCATACTACACACTGAGGATACAGAGCTGAACAAGACCACTTCTGCCCTCGATGAGTTGCGAGTCTAGAGGGGAGCCTACAATCATCTGGACACACTGCCCTTGGAAAGAGACACGTAACAACAGGGTCATACATTTTTAAACACCACACAAAGTGAACTGGAAAAGAATTCAGGGTCTCTCAGAGGTTAAAGAAGGCCAAAGTACTAGCATTTGGATAACTTTTATTCTATTTTTAAAAAACTTTTAAACTAAAACTGGGAAAATTCTGGTGTAAGTTAAAGGTTTACATTTAACAAATTAATACTTAAGCACAAGGTAATGTAACTGTGTTTTCCACAAAGTTATGGCAGGGATATTAAAAAATAAATCTATTGTGCACAACAGATAAGGTGGTCTAGCAATGGAACAGGTGTTTCCAGCTTTAAAATGAACACCATCTTCTTTTCAAGGCTGCCAGTGCATCTCTTTGGCTGTGTGTATAACTGCATGTGGAGATAATGTCAAAAGTCTGTAAGAGATTTGTGAATGTGAACATCTGTCCACTCATTACTACTGCAATTTAACTCAATGGATAATTTCTCTTTTAGGATTTTTTCTTTTTTCTTGAACGTCGCCTTAGACATGAATTTAGGTACTCTCCCCCAAAGCCAAAGTTTGCTTCTGCCTAAATAAATTTAAACTTTACTCCTTTCTCTTTTCTTCTTTGTACCTATAAAACTTTTAGTTAGAACAACTTTTCAGCATTCTTACAAACCAAGGAAGAGAACAATCAGGAAGCTAAAAGAATCACTACTCCTTAAACCAATTCATGAGATTCGTAATTTTTATACTTTCCAAAAATTACTATTTATCTATGCATAAAGCCCATATTCAACATAAGTTCCCTTAAAACTTTTTGAAACCTGATTTGACAGTTAAAATGGAATCATTAACTACAGAATATACACTTGTAAATATTAGTTTTTATTATTTTTGCTTAATTAAACTTGCTAGGCTTAAAACAAGCGTGTCCAACCTGCGGCCCATGGGCCACATGCAGCCCAGGATGGCTTTGAATGTGGCCCAACACAAATTTGTAAACGTTCTTAAAACATGAGATATTTTTGCGACTTTTTTTTTTTTTTTTTTAGCTCATCAGCTGTCGTTAGTGTTAGTGTATTTTATGTGTGGCCCAAGACAATACTTCCAATGTGGGCCAGGGAAGCCAAAAGGTTGAACACCTCTAGCTTAAAGCATCACTTGCAATCTCTCCCCTAGAACTTACATACTATGTTTTGTAGTATTAAAATATTGTAAACTAACAAAACAATAAATTTCAAAATTGTAAAATTCCTTCAAATTCACATCTGTGGAGGCTAGGAATGTATTATTGTACAGTGACATTATTAGCCAAAACTATTAATAAAGGTAGTATGTTTAGGGTAGATAATGTGGAAAAGAAGAGATATATCTTGATGAACAAACCTGGGTTTTTCAGCTACTTATTATCTTAGAAAATTTTGGGGGAGTTCCCTGATGGTGTAGTGGCTTAAGGCTTCGGCGCTGGCACTGTCAGCGCTGCGGCCTGGGTTTGATTCCCAGCCAGGGAGCTACCCACATACCAAAAAGCAAAAAAAAAAAAAAAAAAAAAAAAAAAAAAAAATTTTA